>APFE030756224.1:0-52717 GCA_000404065.3 Pinus taeda
TGATCCTATGAGCCCATGTCCCTGAACTTTGAATTGTCTGCCTTGTAACTCTGCATTGTCAAGTATCCATCTGATCATATCTGTATACGGAAAAATCTTGGGTCTAGCTGCTCTTCGGTGAAGAAATGAACATGCCAGCTCTTCTAAGGATTCCTTGAAAGAGTTTTGTGATCCTGTGGCGCTATCAACCTTCATTACTTTAGGATTCTCTTCCTCCAGCAGCCTATATATGCCTTCCCACGTCGAAATTCCTGCGTCCCTGTTGCATGCAGTGTCTGTGTACAAGGGCTCCATCTCCTTCGTCTTTTCCTTCGTCTCGGTGCCTTGGGCTTTATGTTTCCTTCCCATTTGCTCCTGCATTCGGCTTTTGAATCTTCTTATCTCTTGGTTCCTGCAGATTACGAGCGAAGTGGAAATGACTGATTGAGAAAGGTGATGGGAGAGTTTTAAATGCAACAGATATACCAAATATGCCACCATACGTGAAATAATTCTTTAGAAAAGCACGCATCTTCATTTCATTAAATAACTAACAACTAATCCATTTACTATCATTAAAAGTGCATGATTTGGGGTCAGATTATGGTAAGTGGCTTTTCTTTGAATGGCGTGCCCGAAGGATTCGCGATTAAATGATTCATGATTTGCTTACGTTACATTGAAGATCGTGCCATCGCAAGTCGCGCTAATCTTAAATCGCCAGATCGCAGATTGCGCCATCGCAACGATCGCAACATCGCAGGTCGCAACATCGCGGGTCGCAGAAGTTTGACGTTTGTTAAGTATTGCCAGTTTATTTCTGCGATATGCGATCTTGCGATCGGTGTTGTCGCAGTTCGGCAGATCTTGAGGTTTTTCCTTATGAACATTAATTACTGCGATGCAACGTTAGGCTTAACACGGGGGGCCTTGCGCATTAACGCAATTCTTTAAAGACCTTTACCTTATCGTAGACTTAGGTTAAAAATATTCGAAAGACCTCTCTAAGCTTACGATGGTAGCTTTATTTTGAAGAAGGAAAACTTGATTTTTCTCAAAATTAAACTAGGGGTCCCCATTCATTTAGCATTTTGGACAAACATTTAAATGAAAAAGGGGGGGTTGTTCCTGGCCACAATAATTGGCGATTCACTTGGGAGAACCAGTTATCTCTAACCTTCTTTTGACGTTTTTCAAACTTCTGAAAAGTAATAAAAAAAAATTCTCAGAAAACTTAAACTTTATTATAGAAAGATAAAAATATTATACTTCAAACTATCAATGATATTTCATTTCAACTCCTTTCTATTTACTTGTATCCTTAGCTTGTTCTTGCATTTACACCAGCCCTTACTTGGTCTTAAATAAAAATTAATATAAGGTCTTCCCTGTATAGCAGTCCTTTTTTAAATATGCTTCTTTGTCGCATGTAGAGCCTCTGCTGCCAGCAGGCGTCCACAGCCTCGACAAGGTTACCTATTTAACCAGTAATGGTCCTTTATCCTGCTTAAGTGTGTTTACAACCATTCAGAGAAAAACCCATTTTTACACTTTTTTTTTTTTTTATTCTCTAAAGAACAATGTCTTCGTTTGGTGGCCAAATTATGACACAGTCACTCACTTGATTTATAATTTTGCTGAACAAGCTGGCTCATGATGAGACCCCTTGTCTTTTGATTGCAACAATCTTGAGTCGTTGCCTTGTTTTTGTGGACAGTTTTGGCAAAGTCAGCAAGTTATAATATCTGTGATGATGATAAGTCGGCTCGTGATAAGACCTCTTATTCTTTGAGATATAGTGTTTTCATTGGATTGCTTCCCTGAATACTGCGATTTCCTTTAGCAGGGAGGAAGTCAATTTTATTTCCTTAAGAAAGTTCTGGCACTACAATAATAGATCTTCTTTGTTAATCATTGTTTCTACAGGGACTCCTCATTTTTTCATTGATTCCTTTCATTGTACTGACGTAAAACAATTGCTTCGCTAAGATTGCTTTCTTCAATTTTTTGGAGTTGAAACTAATATCATATCTGGATTAAAGTTCTATTGATAATAAAGATCAAGTTTCAAAGAAAAATATTTGTCATTCATAGAAGCAGAAGTTCAAAATCTTGATAGAGAAAAAGGTGTCTTTTGTAAACGTCAAATGTTGTTGACCAAAGCAAACTTTATTTATGGAAAAAATATACTTACCGAAGTGAGAAGAAGACATTCCCTGGGGTTGTGTAGACAATAGGGATAATCTTCTTTCTTATTTTGACTAACAATTATTTAAAAATAAACCTAACTACCTAACTAAACTACTCCTACTCTTACTCTAATTATATACAAAAATTTGACTAGGTGAAATGATATTTCCAATGGAGCCACCTTCTCATTTTTATTCCTACACGTATGCAACTTTCCAACGTTAGTGGTAAGAACGAAACTTTTTTTGGACTGTTAACGTTGGATGCGGAATAAGAATGCATAACTCCAGTTGGAATTTTCTCCGAAATTTCTTTCTCGCAAAAACTTCTTTCCAACTGGATATCTATTGCATCATAAAAATAAGGATGAAGTCCCGTTATAGCTTGACGATCTCATAATAGAGGAAGTTTGTTACTTCCTTGACACATTTTAGCTTTCCAAAATGGTAGCTCATCTTTTGGATGTTCTTTGATAAGGTGCTCGACATAGCAGAATAATCTATCAAAAAACTCAAAATTTAAAACACAATCCGATTTTGTACAAAATGAGTGCAAGTGGGAACAATAAAAAAAATGGTTTTTGTACAAATAAAGTTACAACACAACTCGGATAAGCTTGTAAAATTTTGTTGTTCACAAGAACTGGCCAAGTCTTGTGAATCAGAAGATAAATTATGATTGTGAACAGGCATGGGGGTTTCTTCATGAGATGAATCATAGATCGGGATATCGTCTTGGTCAACAAAATCAGGCGAATGATCTTTGGCCTTGAAATGAGGATTGAATGATATGTTTTCCAAATTAGAATATCTCTCATTTTTTGAGCTTTGATGAGTTACTTGAGATAAATCAATAACATCGTCGTTGGCAAAGTAACCATCATAACTAATTTTATAAGTTTCCCTAGATTCTTCCTTTTGGTCATATATTTTCACACAAGGAGATTCAAGTGTTCCTTGCTTGGAAACAATCAAGGGATGTTCTATAGCTATCTGTTTATTTTGAAAATCTAACGATGACTTATTTGAATTATCCTCTCTGTTTTTTCAAATATCTTTAATGTTGAAAGGGGAAAAGTTATCATCATTAAAAACATCAGGATAAAGAGAGAAGTGTGATTCTGAAGCAACGTATTTAAAACTATCATCATGAAAAAATGTTCGTTCATCAGATTCAACATAGACATCGGGTTTTAGATCATACCTTTGTGTACTGATGCTTTTTGAAAGAGAAATAGTTTGTTGTTCTAACCTTGGCATCTGCATTTGATGACTTGCAACGATATTATCTGACCTTGTATCAAAGTCGTCTCCTGGTTCCAAGGCAGGCTTCCCTCCAACGTCCTCGCTTTTGCCTTCTTGTATTAGAGTATGGATAACCCCTAAGCTTTGAGGGTTTTCCTCATTATGAGCGATTTGTATATTCAAATTGGAATTCTCGTTCATATTAGAAAGAAATCAGACAAAACTCGAACTAATTTCTGCTTGATCAGATATAGGAGGCAGGGAATGTTCAACATAATCTAAAGATTCTTCATCTATGAGTTCACTTTCAAGATCGTACGTTAGACAATCAAGATGAAATCGCATATTAAAATCCCTAATAGATTCATTCTTTTTTCGAAGATAATAAATTTCATCGTATACCTGGTCATAGTCATAATAATCAAATTCAAGAATGAAAATCTTGACGAATTGGTCCCAGTTGTGAATCGATGCAACTGGGAAGTTTCTGCACCATTTTCTAGCTTTAGCCGTGAATGTAAGAGTAAAAATTCTGCATAAAACGCCTTCATCAATTCTTTGAATATTATAACTTGAAACTCTTTGAATAAATTGAAGAGCATGATTAAAAGCAGAAGAGTTATTTTTGCCATTGAATTTTACCTGAGACAAGAGTCTTACCACATCGGGTGGAGTGTTGGAAGAGGTAGGAACATGGATGCAACACCAAATGGGAAGTTTGTGAGCAGCCATCCAGATTCAAATGTTACGATTTGAAAATCATTCCAACAGACACTATGTTTAGGCCCTCCTTCTAGCGCCAAATATGTTGAAGCCCCGAAAATCGGGTCGACAACAAGGGGGATACCCACCCGGTCCGGACCTTGGTTGGCAGCTCCTTATTCGTTTGGTATAGTGGGTCCGACTGGGGATAACGGGACCAGTTTCCCGATATTGGGGGTGTGTGTGTGTGTAGAGTTGAATAATGCTGACCTAAAAGTACTTTAAAGCTAATCTAATTCAGATTCTTTAACTTTACTCTATGCTATTGTAATCTAGCGAGAAACAACACATAAAATCTATTCTAACCCGGGATTGTATATCTTCCATTATGCGATCTAAAAAGATTTCAAACAATAACTGGTAATAAAGATCATTCAATTATTATAAGAATAGAAATCATTAAAGATAAACCACTTTGCATAAGAAGTTAGGAAAAACATTTGTGAACAACATATCACATAATAAGCTATTCATATGTCAGACATAAACAATATGACTCCATCGTACAAAAGTGCCAAATGATAACCCATACATTCATGCAATAACATATAAACAACTGAAACTGTAAATCACTTAAAGAATATAAGAAGGAATTTGCCAAGAGATAAAAGTACCATTTATGACTATTTATACCCATAAGCTTCAAGAAAAAATGATCTATCTCTACTTGTTCTAACATCTACCAAGAGTACAAAAGTCAAACATCAGTAGCAGATATCAAAATGCAAGTAAAAATAAATCTCGATCCATCTATTCATCAAAACCTCCTCTGAGGGTGCAGAAGTGCATGTTATGAGGATAAGTTTTTGACAAATCTTTGGACCCTTCTCTAAATGCATGAGAAGGGTTAAAATACTACTTCCTAATTCTAATAATAGTGTTTTTACCAAATTTTAGGATACGGTTCTCAAATGACCGTCCTTTTTCTAATCTAAATAAAAAGAAACAACAAACTACCAAAAATAAGCTACTTCTGAATTTGGTCCTTAAAACTGCAAGTGTTCATCATGGATTTGAGTAGAGTTGATTGGCCGACTTCTGCGCTGAGCTGGGCTGCAAAAACAGAATCTATGAGAGCTGGCACTACTTTCTCGGCTGAGTTTATGATGCATTTCACAGTCATCCATTGACTGTGTGGCTTGACTAAGTATGCCCAGTAACACTCCCAATTCAACTGGTTCAATGCCTGGATCGCTTTTCCCTTTTCCTGCACCTTCTGCTTCCACTCTGCCTCCATTCGTGACTGGTTTGGTAGGTACCCTGGGGTGGTTTCTATGATTAAGTTGGCTCTGTGTAAATTCTCATTTACACAGTCTATAAGAACGCTCGCCTGTGTCGCCGCTGTCTCTGTTTCCTGTTCTTCCTGCCTGATTTGATCATCCCATTTGTTAAAGAGCAATTCTTTATGGCTCTCGTTTATTCTGGGTGCATTTTCTCTCTTCCCTTCCTCTCCATCCTGCCAAGCTAGATACTCTGTCACTCATCTGTCAATCTGGTCGTAGTCACTTCGCAAGTCCGTCACTTGATTGGTGATTTTATCGCTCAGCTCGCAATAGTGACTCCACTGCGATATTTTACGTCCCAACTCTTCCTGTGGCTGCAGAAGTTGCTCATTTAAGCCAGTAGAATCTGAAACAAATTCGGCAAGCTTGGGCTCGTCCTTGTGTATTTCTTGTAAAGCTTGCAACTGCTTTCGTTTTTTGTCTAGGCTTCTTTGATAGCTTATCTGCATCTGCTGAAAGTCCTCTTTTAGTTTCTCGAGTTGTTTGGACACTTCAATATTAGCATTGGCTTGTTGTAGCTATTGTTGTAGTAGCTGTATTTGGTTTTCTTGTTCCCTCAACAATTGCTGAACTTCCGACGCCTTGTCGATAGTCGCAGAAGCGTATGCTTCTGCGATCTGAGACAACTTCGTGAGATTTTCTATTGGGTTTTTGTTAGGGTCTTTCCATAAGACGTCTAAATGTTCAGCGTCCTGTGACAGCATATTCTCCAGCTTTCTCTTCTTTCTTTGTCTCCTCACCACTGCTTTATGTTGGGGACTATAGAATATGTCCAGTGGGGGAATTTCTTCTACACTAAGTAGGAGCTCAGAAGGCGGAGCGATATGACTGTGCTCCGTTTCTGAGACATTACCGACCATGGTTGAAACCATTTCCTGTGTTACCTGTGCATCGCTCACAGGTGTTCTTGGGACTTGCCCTTCAAGGCTGATTAGCTCGTTGAAGTTTTCCCATTCTTTGTCGAGCTCTATTGTGACGAGTGGCGATTTGATGACGGGAGGAGGGACGTCTCTTGGTGGGGAGGCGATAACTTTCTGTTGTGACATTGCACTTGACTGAGATGTATCTTTGGCTGTTTCTTCGCCTTTTCCTTGGTCGCTTGCAGAATTTTTAGAACGTTCAGGCATTCCTTAGGTAGCGTCAGATTTGGATTTGGAAGTACTGGAGTTTCCGCTGAGGCTGACACTGGGAGTAGGCTCTCTGGCAAGCAGTCGCAGTTTTTCTAGAGGAACACTGGCTAGCCTTCTTTCTCTGAATAACAAAGATCTTTGGAGGTCATCTGGGGATAACCTCGACCGATCTTCTCGCAAAACTTCCTGGAATGAACTTTTACTTTGAAACAAATCATTAAATAAATCTTTCTTTCCAACGAACACTTTTATTCTGACACTTATAGTGAAATCATGGGCAACATTATTTAGGTCGAAAGGCCGAGTGGGGAATTTAAATAACTGTAGAGACGTCACATTCTCTACTTCGGCAAAAGCGTGTCCTACATCGAACAATGAGAAGGCCCCACAAGCTATAGGAAACTGAGGCCATATGGCCTTCTTCTTGTGTTTTAGTTCTTTGGTCAGGCTGCCTTCTGAGCAAGTCTGATAGGCAATTTCCCTAGCCAAAAGCTTGTCGGGGACATATAGAGGTAGGACATGTGGAGGTACAGTGCTCCCAAACACTCTAATGTAAGTGAACCATTCTTCCTTGAACCATCTTGCGATGGGGATAATGTCTATTTGCGCTTCGGGTGAGCACCTCGGGGGTTCTTCACCATATATCATCCTATATAGGGGTAAGATAAGCCCGTGGCAAATCTGATAGAAGTGAGGGGCGAACTGGGAATCCCATAATACTTTATGATAAACATGAATAGGTGACGGGTCTTGGGTAGTCCATTTCCAACCCATAGTGTACATAGCAAACAGAATCCATAGTATAAGCAGACAGATAAAAAGGAGGATAGACCCTTTGAGACAAGGATCTCTTAGACTGGTAATTCATAACAGTAGTGTATAGATTATCAGAAAATATCTTGGCCCAATCCACGAGATCGGCATTTGTGGCAGCGTCTATGAGTGGTAGCCATTCAGACGAAAATTTATTTATGTCTGGCATCCAAAACAGCCTGCAAAGCATGGCCGCAGCAAAATAATACGGAGATGTGAGGGAACCAGTGCTGTACATACCGTTTTTGTCCTTTTTTAGTGGCTCCTCTCTTCTGGTCCATTCTTTAGTGGTTTCTGCCATATTTGGGTTCTCTGCTGCAAATTTCTTGACAAATTTCGCGTTGTAGGCCATCTGGGGCTCAGGAAGATGATACATAAGCTTTAAGTCTTGCACGGCGAATGATCCTATGAGCCCATGTCCCTGAACTTTGAAATGTCTGCCTTGTAACTCTGCATTGTCAAGTATCCACTTGATCATATCTGTATACGGCAAAATTTTGGGTCTAGTTGCTATTCGGTGAAGAAATGAACATGCCAGCTCCTCTAAGGATGCCTCGAAAGAGTTTTGTGAGCCCGCGGCGCTATCAACCTTCATTACTTTAGGATTTTCTTCCTCCAGCAGCCTATACATGCCTTCCCAGGTCAAAATTCCTGCGTCCCTGTTGCATGCAGTGTCTGTATACAAGGGCGCCATCTCCTTCGTCTTTTCCTTCGTCTCGGAGCCTTGGGATTGATGTTTCTTTCCCATTTGCTCCTGCATTCGGATTTGAATCTTCTTAACTCTTAGTTCCTACAGATTACGAGCGAGGTGGAAATGACTGATTGAGAAAGGTGATGGGAGAGTTTTAAATGTAACAGACATACCAAATATGCCACTTTACGTGAAATAATTCTTTACAAAAGCACGCGTCTTCATTTCATTTAATAACTGACAACTAATCCATTTACTATCATTAAAAGAGCATGATCTGGGATCAGATTATGGTAAGTGGCTTTTCATTGAATGGCGCGCTCGAAGGATTCGTGATTAAATGATTCATGATTTGCTTATGTTACATTGAAGATCATGCCATCGCAAGTCGCGCTAATCGCAAATCACAAGATCGCAGATTGCGCCATCGCGGTGATCGCAACATCGCAGGTCGCAGAAGTTTGATGTTTGTCAAGTATTGCCAGTTTATTTCTGCGATATGCAATCTTGCGATCGGTGTTATCGCAGATCGGCAGATCTTGAGGTTTTTCCTTATGAGCATTACTTTACTGCGATGCGACGTTAGGCTTAACATGGGGGCTTTGCGCATACCAATATTATGAGGGAATGAGGGCATTTCCTATCTTTTTGTAATGTAATTTTTTAAAGACCTTTACCTTATCGCAGACTTAGGTTAAAAAATATTTGAAAGACCTCTCTAAGCTTACGATGGTAACCTTATTTTGAAGAAAGGAAAACTTGATTTTTCTCAAAATTAAACTAAGGGTCCCCATTCATTTAGTATTTTGGACAAACACTTAAATGAAAAAGGGGGGGTTGTTGCTGGCTACAACAGGAAGACAATGACCAACTTGCAGAGGTATGTGTATTAGCTTAAGATGAAAAAAGGTGTAGTTAGGTTCATAAGAGGATGTATGCTTTCCTATGCCAACAAGCGTAGTAAAGTAACAAGAAACGGGGTCTATACCATCCCCTACTTGTACCCACTCATCCCTGGGAAAACATTTCCATATACTTTGTGGGAGGTTTACCAACAACAAAGAAGGGACATGACTACTTTTTCATGGTAGTAGATAGGTTTACTATGATTTGCATTCTCATGCCCTATTAAAATACAATTAATAAGTGAGAAGCAACAAACTTGTTCTTTGGATAGGTCTAAGTGCATTTTGGAATCCCAAGGAGCATTGTTTCAGATAGGTCACAAGATTTATTACTGCATTTTGGACTACATTGTGGAGAAGATGGACACGAAGTTAAAGAGGTCTACAACATTCTATCTATAGACATATGGGAAAATAGAAGTAGTCAACAAGACTTTGGTGCAACGTTTGAGGGGGTACGACTACAAGCATCCAAAGACTTTGGATGAAAATTTGGTAAGTCCTCACTTGAAACTTGTTTTGATATTTCCACCTTCACATTTGAATATTGCATATGGACAACAAGGATAAGTGAGGGAGGATATTACAAGGGACACTATAAAGGAAGACAAATTTGTTGAGAAGATTAGATATATCCATTTATAGGTATAGGAGACACTACAAATGTCATAGGAAAAGTAAAAGGGCATGCATGATGATCACATAATAAAAGAGTTACTTAGAGTGGGAGATAAAGTATGGTTACAATTAAAGAAGGAGAGGCAAAAGGGTCATAGTAAGAAAATCAAGGCTCCACAGAATGGTCCCTTTGAGATACTCTAAAAGGTGGGAGATAACACTTATAGGATCAATCTACCCCTATACATGTGCATTTACTTAGTAGTGAATATGGAAAATTTGAAACTTTATGAGACTTCCATACTAGATCAAGAAGAGGAAGACATCCCACCTTCTATATAGGATTTAATATCATATACTAAGGCATAATTGATAGAAGATAAAATTTTGCAGAAGCGGTACAAAACTATAATACGAGGGAAACATGACCTTTCGAAAATTGGGTTGAAAGAACAACTTCAAAGCAAGGCTAAATAATACTCCAGGGAGAAGGTAGAGGAAAAATTTCATCGCCTCATTTATTAAATTATTTTGGGGACCAAAATCCTCCCAAAATGGTGAGGTATGATCTGAATTGAATCATTATATTATTTTCCATCCATCTTGATGCTTTTAAAGCAAAAAAATGGGAGGAATAAGGTCACATGACCATTTTTACAGGCAAGCCCCAATCTGATGTATTGATGTTTTAAAACTTTCAAAGGTAGTTTGAGGCATTTAATGAAGTATTTTGGGGTAAAAAACCCTTTTTTTGTGAAATATCCATTGGCATTATTGTACACTCAAACAATCTTCCATTGGGGGATAAGAATGATCTCAAACAGACTCTGTATACAAAAGTTATGCCATCTAGAAGTTGACCTTCCTATTTTGTCCATCATGATTTGAGAGAATGCTACATTAGTCCCATTACTCATGGAGAAGGGGCTAACCACTTGACCATAATGAATAAGACTGTTGTATATTCGATTTTTAACTCCTATTAAGAGTTGAATGGGTCAAATTTAACCCCTAGTTGGATATCAGGTCATGTCATAACTAGGCCATTAGAAGGAAAAGGGGTTTGATTCGATTCTAGTGCATTGTGTTCCATAGTTAAGCAGAGTAGTTGAGAGTGGATAGAAAGAGGGAAAAATAGAGAGGGTTTGGTGTTATGTAGTAGCCCATGAGCCATATGTCTCACTCCTTTATATTTGCACCATTTCCAATTAGAGAAAGAGAGCACAAGACAACCTCACCTTCCAACTGATTTTCTCTTGAAAGGGTTTCCTAGGTCATATCTTGTGTTATTGTGGTTTTATGAGTGATTGGTCTATATGTTCTCTATTTTTGTCATTACAATAACTTAATAAATCCATAAATCTAAATAAAATTTAACCCTCGTAGAATAGATTTAGGATTTCCGTAATTTTTATTAAATTCCTTGTGACAAGTTGTCTAGTGAAATGTTCATGCTATATGAATCATCTTCACAAATAGAAGAATAAGATTGAATTCTAACCCTAATATTTAATATTTTCTCCAATTTATTTTGCATTTTCAATTTAAAGAAACTAAACATCCTCACATAGCCAAGCGTCAGGAACATGTGCCAAAAATTTTGTTTTTGTTTACTTGTTTCAATTTAGTGTCTACCTAGGTTTCTATTTCAATTCTACCCATATCATTATGCCCAAGTTTCAATTTTCATTTCATATTCAACCATTATGCTGCATTTGATTTCTTATGTTTTCCCAAGTTCAAATTTATTTCACACTAACTTGTATACATGCATGTAGGTTCGCGTCCAAGTACATTAACTTGGCATAAAGCTCGAAACCATCCACATGCACATCTTGGATTTCTTCTGCATAAACCAAATGATACATTAACAATTAATCTCGTATGTTCCTTTTTAAATGTTTAGACTGACGAGATTTTGGTGTTAAACCCTAGTCAATCATTACAATGGTTTACTATTTCAAGGAGTTCGAGTTGTTCAGGTTTTACAAAATGACTTCTCTTTTGGCACCACTAGGATAAGGCAAAACATTCTTTACTCTTATTTCATATCATGAGAAATAATTTGGAGATGCCCTCTAGTTTCATCTCCTCACTTTCAAATATGGTTGAGAATTGTCTTTGCTTGTAAGATTTCATTTTCCCACTTTAAAATGTGATATTTTCACAATCAATGAAAAAGAAAGGACATGGTAAACTAATTTTTCCCTATCAAAATTTTTGTATTTCAATTCGTTCAATTGTTTGCATTAAATTGCATTGTAAACTTCTTTCTTCTTCTTCTTCTTCTTCTTCTTCTTCTTCTTCTTTTTCTTTCTTCTTTATTTTTTAGGAAAGAAAAATCAACAAGTTTTAAATTGCATTGTAAACTGCCCATATGTCTAAGGATATTGATTTCGTACAACAAACCACAAAATTTCAAATCATATCATTTATTTCCAAAGACCAATAATAATATTAATATAATTTATTGTAATTTTATTTAATAAATATATATATATAATATATATATATATATATATATATATATATAATAATATATATTATATATATATATATATATATATATATATATATATATATATATATAATGTGGTTCACAAACACTGAGTGGCCGCTACATCCACTAGAAAATCCAAGTAGATCAACTCGAAAGGATCTACCTGCTGACCAAACTAACAAGGCCTAACCCCAAGGGTGTCGAGGAAATTTGACCCCATGACCTCCCGATGTGCGTAGTACTTATCAGCATGAACTCGACATTTTATTTTAATATTATATTATAACACTGAAATTATAACATAATAATGTTAAATATTATTATAATGCAAATATAAAAAAAAATTAACCGTACATTTACTCAGATAATTATATAAACATAATTTTTTTAATATAGCTTTTATATATTCAATTATTTTACAAAATATATATATTATAATTTTAATATTATTATATTTCAGATATTATTATATAATAATTGTAATATAAGATTTAATATGATATTGTTCTATGGTCATAATACTATTGCAGTTTTAATAAGATTCATATAGTTTAAGTTAGATATATATCAGTCACACAAAAATAATAGTGTTATTGTCATAGCCTGCCACAAGGTAAACTACACCAACGAGAGTGAAGATATTTAGATATTTTAAAGTTCTTTTGTCTGTCACAATATACCAAATCAAATTTACAACATAACTATCACTAGGCTATGAAAAATGTTTGATAGAGTTATCATGGAGGTTACAAAATATCAGATGGGTATTGCAGACAAACTACAATAGTAAAAGGAAATTTATAAGGCATAAAGATAAATTCAAATGAACCTAGGCAATCAACATTCCTTAGAACAAGTGGCAGGGATAGGGTCTTATGTGTTTGGTCTTATTGGGGACTGTTTCCCACACTGAAGATGCATCTCAATATGTGCCACCCAAGATTCCAGGTTGAAAAAGCAAGAGTACGAGAGATTTTGTAGCATTTGGATATTGTTGGGTTGAATAATGATTTCATTATGACCCTCCTACTCTTCCTTGATGGCACAACCCACAATTGTTTTCCTCTGCCAATACAAAGTGATGGAATGGAAGTATTGATTCGTGTGACCCCTAGTATGTTTAGGATCTGTTAGAGCCTAGATCGACCTCAGGCTGAAGGGAGGCAATCCTAGGATAACTACAAACCACGCTTAACCTGATAGCTCACCCTACCAGGTCGGGAGAGGGCTCTCTTCTTGTCAATCTCAATTAGGATATTGGCAATTATGGCTTGAGATGGCTGAATTTAATGTAGAGTTTAGGCTAGGTATAGTAGCTCACGGTTTCAGGTTTGATTTTTAGGTTTTGGTTGCTGGATCAATTAGAGAAGGCAGACCGGGTCTGGGAAATCAACTCTGGGATACAGTCATGTTCTGTGGGGCGAGGTAGACAAGGGTTTATGTACTAGAAATGGATTATGATGCTATTTTAAGACAACGGAGGAATTGAGGAGGGCATAAAGAAACTATGAGTCCTCTTCAAATAGTTGAAAATCAAATGCATTCCCAAGACAAAGCACAACAGTGTATTTTGTCTATTCACCTTGATTTATTTAGTTTTAGAAGAGAAAGATAGATTTGGATACATATAAAACATAAGAAAAACTCATTACAAAGAAGAAACAAATCATAAACTCACTGTCACAAGAATCCCACAAAAATAGCTGTGAAACCTGGTTTTATTCCTTGCCAAACTACAGATACAAATGTTCAATGAGTGCCACCACTTCCACCAAAGTCTAACCTCAACAAATGAATCAAAAAGTACATGATATAGGCAAGGAAACTACTCAAGCCAGCTATCATGGGTCAAATCCATGAGAAGAGGGGTGGTTTCAACCATATCTAAACTAAGAACAGAAATATAGGCAGTGGAACAGCTTGCCTCTAAAACCAAGGAAACCAATTCATTACAGCTCAAAACTCTTTGGAACTTGATGTATCTACTCTGTGAAGTGATTTTCATCCATACTTACATCAAATTCATCATTTACCATGCTTACATTTACCAAGAAATGAGGAAAAAGTGATCTCCCAAGAAAACTAGGAAAAATCTGGAAAATCAGGCAAATTGGCAAAATCAATTTAATGCGCAGCGCCAAAATTTTAATGTGCAAAACTTTTTCTAGGCCAATTTTTGAGGCATTTCCGGAGTCCAAATCAGGTGCAAGTTGGCTTGTTGGAAATCCCTGCCTGTTTAGTTTCCTGAACAATTTGACATTTTTGCTTTGGAGCTCATTTGCCCCTCCAAAAGTTGATTCTCCCAAGACTACCTCCTGTGTGGCAAAAAAGTGGCAAAGATGGCACTTTTTAGGTGTTTTTTGCCCTTGTGGAGGCCAAGACCTTGTCCAAATATTGTCACTATTTCTGGGTTTACATATTTTTCCATGTTGATTCCAGATATGTAAGCCATTTTGCAAGAGGATGCCTCCATCAAAAGCGCAGCGCCACTGTTGGAAAAGCTTGTTTTTCAATTTCAAAAATTCAAAAATGTCAAAAATTTCTCCAAATTTCTTGAAATTTGGCATGAGTGATCCTTGTTAGGTGCTTTGTTGAGCCAATGATGCTTCAGCCAAGATTTTGAGTTTATCATGTTCTTTCTTTCTCCTCAAGGCTCTCCTTAACTTAGCTTGTAGCCTCTTTACCCGTGTATTGCAAATCTTGTTCCGGGTTAGGTAGTGATAACAAGATGAGTATGAAGAGATTTTAAAAATGTAAGGTAAGTGAGGTGTAATATGGTGGTTTGGATGTTTGAGGGAGTTAGGGTATAGGGTTGATAAGGGAATGGGGGGGAAAAGAGGGGAGTGAGTAGGGTTTAGAATGTGGGATAAGGGTTTGGTAGTGAAGTAGGTGTAGTGAATATGAAGCTTGATGACTGATGGATAGTGAAAAAGACTTCATAAACTAAGTGTAAATGAAGGAGAAGAGTAGCAAATGACCCTTGGTGGCTTATGAGAGGTAGTTTTAGCTTATTTAGGGTTTATGAGAGAAATTTTCAATGCCAATAGGGTTTGCTATGAAATGATGCCAAACACACTCAAGAAATCAAGCACACTTCTTTCTTAGCAAGGAGGAATGGTAAAATTACTTGGCACAAGCATAAAAGTTATTTTTGAGAAGTTTGCAGGAGATTTGCAGCAATTTGGTCTTCCCCAACAACTGCGCAACGCCAGTGTTATTTTGCACTGAGAGGAACCATCCAATGCACATCACCTTTTTTTAGACCACTTTTGGAGCCCTTCCCGGAGTCTAAATTGGGCATAGGATAGCTCGTTGGAAATATTATTGAGTATACTTTCCAAAATATCTTAAATTTTTCAATTTGGAGTTCATTTTCTCTGTCAAAAGTCAAATCTCCCAAGACTGGTCAAAATGTGCAAAATGAGGCTTCCTAAATGCAGAGTGTTGTTGCAATCAAATTTTGAAGGTATTACTCAACTCTAAATTGAGCTCATTTCAACTCATTAGAAATCTCTTTGTGTCTAGTTATCATTTGACTCATCAAGAAAGTCATTTGGCCAACCGGGCTAGGAGAAATCTTGATTTTACCAAGGTCACTCCAGAGGAACAGCGACCCTCCTAAGGCAACTATATTTTTGACATTTCTCTAAAACCATGACACCTGTGTAAAAAGTGAAGGAGTTTTTTTTTCTTGGCCTATTGTGGACAAAAATATCTCTCACTTTTTCCAAATTCATTTTGTCTTTCTCAAAAACAAAAACCCTAGGAGAGGGAAATGTGCCTTATCTAAGCACAACTGGATCACAAACAATGTGTAAAATGACACATTAGAACTTGAAATGATGATGAAAACTCTTTGAATGCTGGTATACTCAACCGAATGGTGACATGAACTGAAACTCGGAAAACTTTGAAAGGGGTGAAAACAAATCCTAAACCTAATACCTAATGACCAAATTTTACTTGAAGACTCACTGAAATGACAAAATTTGACTTTGACACCTTAAAATCATTTTGTAAGAGCACGTTTGATCACTGGAGGAAGGCTTCAAAGACTGACACTAACAAGATCCGAGACCCAATAAGAAACTATGGTTTTCACCTCTAAGTCTAAATGGTCATTACAGTCTTGAACCACATGCACTTCAAGCATGTGAATTTTATCCTAAATTTTTGGGGGTTGGATGAATGGTAAATTTATACTACATCCTGGGCCTGTGATTGAGCTCGAGGCCTACCAGTAGAACCTCTTCCACCATATCTACAACTTGAGAATATGTTACTGTGACATGGCACTAGGTAAAGGGAAATTATGAGCTAAATGAAACCCAAGAGATAAGAAGAGTGCAGGGAAACGAAGACTACAGGGGGGCCTATGTAAGGCATCCAAGAAGAAGAGCATCAAGATTGAGGAGATCAAGTGCATCAAGTTTTGAAGAATATAGGGAAAATGTAGTTAATGACATTCTTCTTCTCATGATAGCTATTTGTGAGGTTATTTTAACTTTTCTTATTAGTACAATCTTTCCTTATTATTAGAGTGTGTATGCTTAGTTCATCAAACAGTTACCAAAAACAAAAGAGACAAGAACACACGATGTTGGCTTTCTGCCAGGGAAAAAACCTCTCTCTTTGAGAGGAAAACCCCACATGAAATTCTTCTTATAGAGATTCCAATTGACGAATACCAAGACCATGACCCTTGACCTATTTAGCCACTCCAAGACCAAGACACCAATCCTCTTCTTTATCACTTCTTGAGATCATCATCTTTGCTGCACCAATGAGGTCATCACTACTACACCACCAAGATCTTCATTACTATTGCAACACCATTTTTGCACTTTCACCGAGGTCTTCATAACAATGATATCTCCATATACATGAATAAGAGCTGCACTGAGATCACTATTGCATCATTTTCTACACTACTGATATCTTCATTGGAACACTACCGAGACCATGATTTCATCTATGTTGGGATCGTGACTGTGTCTAGAATGTAAGTTGAGATAGAGTGTATCATTATGTGATCAAACAGATCATTTTCATCACAAATATACCAATATTGTAACAACGTTTAGTATGCTAAGGCAGTTTTGATTACGTCTATAATATATGTCGAGACAATGACTGCAACTAGGATGTCGAGACGATGATCACGAGGAGGCTGAGCCACAGAGATACTTCCCCATCTGAGAACCTGAACTCCTACACTTCATCTGAAATTCCTGTACCCTTGTACTTCTCCAAGATTTTAGAAGAATCTAAGTTCCTGTGCTTTCGATGGTGACCCTAGCTAGGTATTTATAGTAGTTCATTCTTCATACTAAGCCTACGTGTGCTAGTGAACTATTGTGTCTTCATTTTTGAGCCGACATGATCATATTTACTTCGTCTTGATGGCTGACATGATGAAGAGAATTGTGCTTGTCATTTGGAGGGCAACTTGACACTATTTATGACACAAATACATGCCCAAGAAGGGTTTTTTATGACATTTACTCTTTGACCTTTAAAGATAAATACTAAGGCTCTCAAAAGGAGCCATATTTACATGAAATTCTTTCTCATGAAACCCAAGAAGCAATCATGATAATAGATTCATTTTCTTGTTCACAAAAATCATATTTACAATGTCTTTATGAATACCAAACCTAGTTACCCTTTCTTCAACACTCCCTCTTAACTATAGAGGTATTCATAATGGTATTTGGTCATTCTCAATCTACAGAATTTCTCATAAGAAGAATCAGATTGGTAACCCATCTATATAGCATCATCGTAACCAACATTGTTTCCACAACATGGCCTTGACTGACAGCTCTATCTCTCATAAGATCAAAGCACAATGTTGGCGAGACCAATGACTATAGAAACATTCATCATTGTCTCTCAAGGTATTGTTGACGATGCTATACCTGCCAACATGTCAAGGGGGTCTCCTCGATAAGAAGTCCCAATTAGACCTCAAACCATTTGGTGTAGGAGTCCCAACAGGGGGTTGTAAGGCAATGCCTTGATTGCGATGTCACACAAAGGCAAGTAAGATAACTCTGTCAGTATCAAGGGTGTGATTAATGCAGCGAGTCAAGGAAGGTGTATGAGAGTTTCCAACTCTTTGAAATGGGAAGGAGGTGAAGGTGAGTTCCAGGTTGAAATGGATCAGTCCCAACTTATCTAGGAACACACAACATAAAGGACATGCACAACTATCGGCGGAGCAGTCCACTCGGATGCAACAGTCACATCATACAAGGTAAGATAACATGTACATCACTCACAGATCAGTTCGAGACAACTGTGATGATTGTTATAGCAAGGTTTAAGTGAAAGGTTTGTCTGATGTCCAGCAGAGCAGTCAACACAGATGGTGACAACATTAACAACATATGCAACACATTAACAACAAGATTCATATAATTTCATGTGAATCAGTTCATACACAAGTACGTAAGTTAAACACCATATATCATTAAAGCAACCAAAGAAATCCAACTACAATAACAACATATGCATCAAAATGTGTTGTCTCTTATTATATAAAGAAGTGTAAGTCACAATTATACAATACATCCATGTAAACCTGCTAGCCCCAACAGTGGAACGTTACAACCACATCCACCTGCTCCTCCAAAGAGATGTACTAGCTCTGTGTAGTGGAGAAGCCAAGGCACTTTACAATATTGTCCAAGCCTTCTTCAAGATAGTCTTAGTAGAAGCTTGGCTAACCAAAATCCCTTAAAATGAGTTATGAGGGACTATTTATAGCAAAGGGTGGGGTGACCCTTGAGATGCCCCTTTGTGATAGTTCAACTACCCTCATGACTCATCACCTACTCTATGATTGTTACATCCAACGATCGACACTTGACTTACACTTGACATGACTCAACATTACAATGCACATGTACTCATGTGAGACAACATGGCTTGAGAAAGCCTTGCAAGACATCACTGACACTCAGTCTGTTGTCATGAGACCAACTCTTTGACATGCTTGTGATGGTGAAGGTGGTGAGTTGATGCTAATCTTGGTCGTCCGTGATGGTTTGCATGCACCTCATGGTGACATCTTGCATGGTGAAATCTTGTTGAAGCGAACTCTTGTCTCTGTTGCAACTGGTGCATTGGTTTGGCCCCTTCATCCAACTCGTCTGCTAACATGCACATGGTCTTCTTCGGTACGATTGAACCGGCAACACATTGATGCATAGTGTATGTGTTGATCTTCAAGTGTGTATTGGTGGCCATGCGTATCAACTTGTCAAAGTACATGTTTAGCCCTAGTTGGACTTGCTTCTTGTCTTCCCCTTGCTGAGTGTGTTGAATGGGTTGGATTGCATACATGCGCTCAATGATATGCATGTTGTTGAATCCCTTACATGCGATCAACAACATTGCACACCATGTCTACTCTGTGTCAGCTGTTGGGATAGATCGTTAACTTGTACGGTCACAGTTTCATTCATGAGTGCATGTTGTACCCACTGTTGTTCATGTTCCTGCTGAAACTCATTCATCTATCTGTGCAGCTTCATGTTCTTCCTGAGTTGTTGCTTCAACACATGCAACTCCTTATTTGTTCCATCTTTGTCTTCACGTGAGCTTCATGTCATGTTGTCACCTCATAACCTGAGTCTCTAAAGTTTCTTTCATCATCAGTCGATCTGCTTGATCTTACAACTTTGTTCCACCTCTGTGTTGTCAACAACCTTCCTCTTGCATTCATTGCATCCACTGCATTCATTGAATTCACTGCATTCGGTATACTTCCTTCAACTGTTGTTCATGATGTTGCTTGTTGTGATGCTTATGTTGTCGTGTCTTGATTTCCTTGTCTACGTACAACTTGATATCTTCATGAGAAGGCAAACTCATAGAAATTTAAACGATTTGTTGAAAATAGCAACAAGAAATGCTAAAAATATAAATGTTAAAAATAGTATTGCTATAAATAGCATTTCAGGATATACTCCAACTATGTTGGAAATAGAAAAAAATAGAAATGCTAAAAAATCATTGCTATAAATAGCATTTCGGGATATATTCCAATTTTTATTTGTCCTTGAATCAAAATTGAGAATTGAAATTCGAATTTAGTCTCACTAGCTGTTTGAAAAATAATTAATTAGTTCATCTTGAGTTAATTAGTTGGAGAAAATCAAACATGAAGTCTTTGTGAAGACATGCAATAGTTATCCCTTTAATTAAGGAAGTTATCCCTTAATTAAGGAGATAAGAATGAGTTGTATTTGAGTTGTAATTAGTTAGCTCAGTTAACTGAGTTAAGTCTAGTTAAATTAGTTCCAAAGAGTTGGAGGAACTAATTTTGAGTTCAGTCAGTTAATGCATGCATGCATGCAACTAGTGTTTTCCATATAACTGAATATTCTCTCATAAATAACTCATGCATGTCAGTTCAAACAAAGACCTAGTTGAGATTAAAGACAGGGACATTGTACTATCAGTTGGAGGAATTTTCCTATATAGGAAACTCATCCATGTAGAAGGAATTAACTCCTTCAAGATTGTGCAGTTATTTCAGAGGTCAGAGCAGTGTGTGAGGTGAGAAATCACACAGGTGGCAGCTGGAGGACCCAGGAGAAACTGCACAAGGAAATAGGAGGCTTGGAGGACTGAAGGAAGACACATGTGATGTCTATTCTATCTATGAGCAGCAGTGAGGGATTGTACTGAGAGCTAGATAGCTTGAGAGCTAAAGATTTGTGTAATCTTGAGATATTTCCACTTGTATGATAATACAGATAGTGGGGTTTTTAGCTGAGGCTTTCTGCAAAGTATTCTTCTGTGTTTCATGTGTGATTGAATCTTCTTCTCTGTTATATGTGTTATGTTTGCTCTTGCTCAATTTGATTAAGCTTCCGCAAGTTTGATAGTAGAAGTAGATTGAGTATTTTGCTTTAGTACATTGCATAATCAGTTTAATCTACAGTTTCTCTACAAGATGTGTAGAGAGCAAAATTTCTACATGGTATCAGAGCGAGGTTTTGTAGAAAAATTTCTACATGGTATCGAAGCAAAGGTTGTCATAGCTTTGAATAGTTTACTAAGAATAATTTGAAGTTTGAAGTTCGGGGTTGCAGCTGCAAACTGAATTCACAAGATGGGACATTATGCAACTAATTTCCCATCGAAGAAGTCCAAGAACGGATCCTTGAAAGCATCGAAAGGTGAGGCAATAGCCTCTCAGTTTGAAATGGAATTTACCCACTTCGCATGCATGGTGCCATCGATGATGGGTTGTGTTTGGTATATTGACAGTGGAGCCTCATTCCACATGACCAGCGATAAAAGCTTATTCAGTACCTTGGAGGAGAAGGACCTCCAGATGCGCATAGAGATGGGCAATGATGGAAAGTACCATGTTTCAAGTGAAGGTACAGTTGTTTTTCAGAGGAACCATGGAGTACCTCTCACCCTGACTGATGTTAAGTATGTGCCAGGACTGAAAAAGAACTTGGTACCGGTCACGATGTTAGAGGACAAAGCCTACGATGTTGTCTTTAGTAAAGGAAAGGCGTTCCTGAGACACATAGCCATAGGTCAAACCAAGAGGATTGGGATTGGAGTGAAGAATCTATACAAGCTGGAGGTAGATGATTGTCATACATTGAGTTCCAAAGCAAAATTGGTGCAAAGCCAAGATATTGGTGAGTTATGGCATAGAAGGTTCAACCACTTGCATCAAGGGGCCTTGAAGATAATGCAACAAATTTCTACTGGACTTCCCAAAGGTAAACTTGAGCAAGCGGACACATGCAAAAGTTCTACCTTGGGTAAGTATGAAAAATATTCCTTTCAAGATCAAGACAGTCGATCTGAAGCAATCTTGGAGCGAGTTCATACAGATGAGTGTGGACCATTCTCGACAGTGTCCACTGCTAAACAAAGGTACTCTGTTATTTTCATTGATGATTTTTCTCGTAGATGTTGGATCTATTTCATGTAGAAGAAGGATCAAACCTTCTCAAGGTTTTGTCAGTTCAAAGCCTTGATTGAGAAAGAATCAAGAAAGAAGATGAGGACTTGCGAAGCAACAATGGTGGAGAGTATGTCTCTCAAGAGTTTAAGGACTTTTGTGCTGCAGAAGGAATTAAACGGAAGTTGACGACACCCCATAACCCACAACAGAATGGGGTGGCCAAAAGGAAGAATAGAACAATTGTGCGAGCAACTCGGGCAATGCTGCATGAAAAAGACCTACCACTTCATTTGTGGGCTGAGGCATGCAACATAGCAGTTCACTTGCAGAATGGAAGCCCGCATCGCATACTTGGGATGAAGACACCAGAGGAAGCTTTCTCGGGAAGAGACCAGATGTGAGTCACTTCAAGATCTTTGGATCATTGGTTTATTGCCATGTGACCAAATATGCCCAGAAGAAACTTGAGCCAACAACTGAGTTGGGGATACTTGTGGGGTACACTGATACACCCCACAACTATTAGGTGTCCTTGCCTACCAGTCAGAGGACAGTGGTATGCAGAGATCTAAAGTTTGATGAGCAGAAGGCCATGCGAGTTTCCCTTGAGAGGTAGCTCAAGTTGCATGCAGAGGAGGAATTTTTGGTTCCAAAGGAGGAGGAGCCTCAAACTAATGCAGAGTAGCTGCATGCAGAGGTTCCAGGAGTGGAGACATCCACTCATGCAGAGTCTTCCAAAGATGGGTGGAAGTACACGAGAGAAGCTGATAGATTGTTGTTGTATGTGAGAGAGAATGTGGGAGAACCATCTTCTCAGCGCAGACAGAGGAGGTCACCTGAGAGGTACATTAGATACATGGCCCTTGTTGGGGAATGTGTTGAGACCGAGCCATATTCCTTTAAGGAAGCAATGCAGCAGCCGATTTGGGTTGATGCTATGGTGGAGAAGTATGACTCCATAGTTTGAAACAGTCTTTGGGATGTGGTTCCAAGACCGGAGAACAAGTCAGTTGTGAGTTCCCATTGGCTTTACAAGGTAAAGCATGTTGATGATGGTAGTGTGGAGAAACATAAGGCAAGGTTTTTGCCTGTGGTTTCTCACAGGTCGAGGGGATCGACTATCATGAGACTTTTGCTCCTGTAGCAAGGTACTCATCTATGAGATCGATGTTGGCACTATCAGCACAGATGGGTTGGAAGATCCATCAAATGGATGTGAAGACTACATTCCTCAATGGCAAGATTGAGGAAGAGGTGTACATAGAGTAGCCAGAACGATTTGAGACCTTCGATCGTGATTGGCATGTGTGCTGACTCAAGAGAGATTTGTATGGGCTGAAGCAAGCACCCCGTGCTTGGTACACCAGGATCGGCAGCTACTTCACTGGGTTGGACTTCACAAAGAGTGAAGCGGATGTGAACTTGTACCACATCATGGTGGAAGGTAAGCAGTTGATCATTTTTCTTTATCTTGATGATCTGATATTGACAGGTGGTGATCAGTTGATCATGTCTTGTAAGGAGGACCTTGCAAAAGAGTTTGAGATGAAAGACATGGGTCTCATGCACTACTTTCTAGGCATGGAAGTGTGGCAGAAGGATGGGGAAGTTTTTGTGTCTCAAGGAAAATATGCCAATGAGATACTCAGGAGATTCCACATGGATAAGTGCAAACCCATGCAGACTCCTCTAGTAGGTAACTGGAGGAAGGAGGATGCTACTTCAGGTGAGGTAGTAGAGGCTACTGTGTATCGACAGCTTGTGGGTTCACTAATGTACTTAGTGAACACATGACCAGATTTGTGCTTTGCGGTGAACCAGCTGAGTCAAGCTATGGTTCAGCCTACCAAGTTGTTTTGGAAGGCAGTGAAGCATGTTTTGAGATACCTCAGAGGCACATCTCAGTTTGTATTATGGTACAGATGGTCAGAGGGAGTGATGCTATAGGGCTTCACAGATGCAGATTGGGCAGGGAGTCCATCAGATCGGAAGAGCACATCAAGAGGAATTTTCAACCTTGGTTCAGCTACAGTTTCTTGGTACAGCAGGAAACAGAGGTCAATTTCACTTAGATCAGCAGAGGCTGAATAAATGGCTGCAAGTCATGCAGCATGTGAGGCCATTTGGATGCGGAAAATTCTAGTTGGTTTGTTTGATCGGAGGATGGATCCAACTGTGATCTATTGTGATAATCAGAGTTGTATCAAACTCTCTGACAATCCAATATTTCATGACAGGTCCAAGTACGTAGACATTCGGTATCATCATCTCAGAGATTGTGTGGCGAGGAGGATCATGTTGTTGTGGTATGTTTCTACCGAGGAGCAAGATGTTAACATTTTGACTAAGGCATTGTCAAAGTGTAAATTTGAGTTCCACAGAGACAGGATTAGGGTGACGGATAATCCCTTTCTTGTTGAGAGGGAGTGTTGAAAATAGCAACAAGAAATGCTAAAAATAGCATTGCTATAAATAGCATTTCAGGATATACTCCAACTCTGTTGGAATTAGCAAAAAATAGAAATGTTAAACATAGCATTGCTATAAATAGCATTTCGGGATATATTCCAATTTTGATTTGTCCTTGAATCAAAATTGAGAATTAAAATTCAAATTTAGTCTCACTAGTTGTTTGAAAAATAATTTAATTCATCTTGAGTTAATTAGTTAGAGAAAATCAAACATGAAGTCTTTGTGAAGACATGCAACAATTATCCCTTTGATTGACAAAGTTATCCCTTAATTAAGGAGATAAGGATGAGTTGTATTTGAGTTGTAATTAGTTAGCTTAGTTAACTAAGTTAAGTCTAGTTAAATTAGTTCCAAACAATTGGAGGAACTAATTGTGAGTTCAGACAGTTAATGCATGCATGCATGCAACTAGTGTTCTCCATATAACTTAATATTTTCTCATAAATAACTCCTGCATGTTAGTTCAGACAGAGGCCCAGTTGAGATTAAAGATAGGGACCTTGTACTATCAGTTGGAGGAATTTTCCTGTAAAGGAAACTCATCCATGCAGAAGGAGTTAACTCCTTTAGGATTGGCAGTTATTTCAGACGTTAGAGCAGTGTGTGAGGTGAGAAATCACACAGGTGGCAGCTGGAGGACCCAGGAGAAACTGCACAAGGAAATAGGAGGCTTGGATAACTGAAGGAAGACATATGTGTTGTCTATTCTGCCTATGAGAAGCAGTGAAGGATTGTACTGAGAGTTGGATATCTTGAGAGCTAAAGATTTGTGTAAACTTGAGATATTTCCACTTGTATGATAATACAGATAGCAAGGTTTTTAGCTGAGGCTTTCCCCAGAGTATTCTTCTATGTTTCATGTGTGATTGAATATTCTTCTTTGTTATATGTGTTCTGTTTGATCTTGCTCAAATCGATTAAGCTTCCGCAAGTTTGATAGTATAATTAGATTGAGTATTTTTCTTTAGTACATTGCATAATCAGTTTAATCTATAGTTTCTCTACAAGATGTGTAGAGAGCAGAATTTCTACATGGTATCAGAGTGAGGTTTTGTAGAAAAAGTTCTACACGATTGCATCCCCAAGTGTGCTCTCAACAATGTCTTTGTATCTTCTCTCCTGGAAACCATAGTACCTGTACTGCTGAGAGGCAGATAAACACCTACAATACCTGTAGACATGGCAACACTCATGGCAAGCAATATTTCAGTCGAAAACCAAAATGAACATGAGAATTGACTTGCAACACACCTGGGTGAATGATCATGAGGGTTGTGCAATTTTGGCCAGGAGGTCGGGAGTCCAACTGCCAAGACTGTACAAGGCACAGTCTGGGCTACTGGGAGACTGGCTGACTATTGGAAATGCGCAATGCATAGTCCAATCTAGCTGTTGACCGCTAGGATTGAGCAATGCACAATTCCAGTTGAGAAGCGCTACTGGACCAGGGACATATTTGCGCAATTTCTTGGGCCAAGCAACCATTGTCCTCCAGAAATGTGCAAAAAAGTCTTGTGGGCCAGTGATGGGTAGCAATGTGCAAATATGAAGAGGAAGTTGAGCCTTCCTTCCCCATATTGTGCAATGCAGCCTTGGTGAAGGCAGAGTCCGGGCCAAGGTTGGCCTAACTCGCCAACAGGCAACTGAAAGCAAGTAAGTCAGTGAATGCATGGTGAAATTAAGTGATAGAAGAAGTGATTAAAAATGCATGCAAAACATGAATGAAAGATTCAACAAACAGATCAGCATGCATGTGGGTGAGGCAGTTTTCCAGTTGGGCGAACATCCATGCAAAACAGTTTCATGCATGCGACAGCAGTGAGATAGCAACGAAAACTGAAATAGAGTTAGGAAAATCTAGTATATATGTAAACGATAGCAAGCGTTCGAATAAATAAAGAAAACAATACTTCCACAAGCGAAAACACAAAAAGCGATAGAAATGCAGCACAAGGCATGGGAAGCAGGCTTACCCCAAAATGGTTGAGCTAAATGTGTCAAATTCTCCTCGATGTGATGTAGGATGTCAGAGCTACAAGGTTGATGTGAGGAATGAGCTTTGCAACATCTGGTTTATGAGTTTTGATAACATGGAGGTTGTGACGTGCATGCCATGAATCTAGGGGAAGCAGCACTTAGTGGGAGGTTTCAGAATCGCTCCTTGCATGTAACCTCCAACTGCTAAACATAGATCCCTGAAACAAGGGATTCCTTTACATGCTGCTTTGGGAGAAGAAACCCATGCATGCAAGTTTGTTTTGCTCAATCCCGGAGGGAATCGGTCAACTCAGTTGCACATGCAAGAGACTATGCAACTACTGGAGAAAAATGTGCATTTCTGGCTGGGATCTGGGCTGGCTGCCCAGGAGATTTGTGCAATTTCTGGGCAGAGTAGCTGACTTTTGCCCAGATTTGTGCAAATCCTGGGCTGAATAGCCTGTTGCTGGGAAAATTTGCGCAAATCCTGCAGGGAAGGTTGGCTAGCAGGATTGCGCAATCCTGGAGCCCAATAGGCTGTTAGAGAGGATTGTGCAATTCCTAGAGGGAAGGCTGGTTGCCCTCCATAAATGTGTTATTTTGAAGGGGAAACTGTTCAGCCTATAGCTGGACCAAGTCTGGGTGAGCAACCTATGAGGGGAATGGATCAACTATGATCAACAGGCTGCCTTTGTGCGAGGGAAACACATGAAGCTTGAGTATTTGACAAAGAAAGACAAAGTGTTATGTAAGGTTGGTTGGGAGGCTCCAAAACAGGCTAAGGCAAGATTTTGGAGGGTGGTTGTACCTGCTACAACACTTGATGATACACTGGTAGAACTCCAGCTCTCTGAATGGACCTTGTTCTTGAAAAACAAGTCTAACACTTGTGGAAGTATTGTTCAACTCTCAGCTAGTCTTGGCTTCACACTAGTTTGATGTAAGATGTAGCATCTTCCAAACTCTTGGTCGATTTACACACATCCAATCCAAGGCAACACAGTTGTTTCAATTGGGATTGAGGGGTATATAGGTGCACAAGCAGTATAGTCATCAGAGTCTTAGTTTCATCTCTGTTGTTGCTCCACTGCCAGCAGGCCTGGACAGTACCCCGGTGGAGTCACATAGGAACACAAGCATGGCTCTGCTACAAGTGAGCCTTGTCAGTACCCCGGAGGAGTTACTTGCATCACCTCCCTTCATAGGAAGCCTTTCTCTTCTTTCGCCTTATTCATTTTTCATTTTGAACTTTTGACTTTTCATTTTTTTTTATTTTTCACTGTGCATAGCACTTATTCATTTCAGAGGCAAAAGAGGGTTCCCAACTTATTGAGAGAAGAAGATTTTTTTCCAGTAGGGAAGTATTTTATTGTATCTCTGATGTTCCAATTAAGGTTTCTCCCCTTACCTTACTCTACTTTACTAAGCTGACAAGGGTTAACCCAAAAACAATCGACTAGAGAAGGTGATACTAGTTAGCACGCAAACGTTGTGTTTACACCAAGGTTCACTTCAAACAGTACGTATTTTCCTTCGACATATCATGGATTGAAAGTAACAAGCTCATCATACAGAGGCAAGATGACAGATAACCAAGTAGTGATAGCTATGCAAGCCTTCTTGTACTTTACCCAGCTTGCTTCAAGAGTCATACATAGTTTCATGCAAAACTAACCTATGAACGAAACAAGCAAACGAATTAACAATCAACAAAACAAAGAAAGAGCAAAAGAAAAAAAATGAAAGTGAAGCAAGTAAACAAACAAGCAAGCAAACAAATCACGTAAGAAAACAAGGATGCAAGCAAACAACTGAAAGCAAACACTACTCCTACTCCTACACTAATGGTACATGGGCCTGATCACGTGAAGTGATTCTTCCAATGTAGCCACCGGTGCATTGGTAGACCCATGTTGGTGAAGGCTTGGTCCGCGAGCAACCCAGTTGTGTGAACCAGCAAGAAAGAAAGATATAACAATGAAGACAACCACACTTCATGAATCAAAGTGCCCACGGGACATAAGTGAGTGCATGTGCATGACGGCAGTCTGTGGACTTATCATGGTGTTGTGTGACACTACGTGCAAATTTGAAGCATAAGCACACTCTTGACTGTGACATGCAAGCAAACAAAATAAACAAAGATAACTTGCATCACGCATGAGTGCTTGCAATGTAAGACTCCTCCAATGCATGAGCAATGGGATCATGTAGTTCGAGTGGAGGAAGTAAAATCTGAGTGTTGAATTGATATTGAGTGCATACATATGAGTGATGAGGAGCCTTGAGTGTTTGAACAATTTCCTAATCAGAAGTGAAACCAACCTCAAGACAACGTCAACCTGACATAACCATCAGCTCAAGTTGAAGTGCCTCGACGGTCTGTGGGGTTTCGACTTCATTAATAGATGGATCTTTGTAGGCTAGTGGCTTCGATGGATTAACAATGAGTTAATTAACATCGTGATCAGATGATGAGGTGAAGAGATCACGACAACCGAGATCAAAAAATTCAGGATGTTGGTCGGCATCCTCATGGTTGGATGATCACACAGAGGGGTAAATGAAAAGTGAACAAACTCATCCTCTGTGTTTCTAGAAAATACAGATGAAAAATCAAGTGGATTTTCAATGAGTAACCTATCCTCTCTGTTGTCGAATGATGGACTAACATCTGGTGAGTCATGCGAGTGATCAACAATGGGTGCACCCATGGATGAAGATACACATGAAAAATCATGGATGGCAGGTTCACCAAAGAGGTTAGGAAAGAACATAGGGGAATTGGACAGAAGGGAGTCATCCTGCGCTGAGTGTTGATGTTCAAGCTCCCACTCATTCATGAATGATAGCACATGTTGGTTGTGCAACACCGACTTCGTCAGTGGGTTGTTCCTCATTCACAATAATTGGAGAGTCAGGAATGGATGAACACAAGAAAACATCATCCAGAGGAACACCTAAGTGCGAAGACAAAGGTCGAAGAAAAAAATGCATATAAGAACTCGAAGGACTCACAACCAAATGTGTACGAAAATCGAGTGGAGTGATTTTGGGAGAGTGTGAAGGATGAAAAGGTGTGTGAGCATGATCCTCAACATCATTGGACAGTGGTGGAGCTACTGAATGAGAGGGAGGCAGACAGTCAGTTAAGATAGTGCCCGCTCCCGCATGAGATTGTGCAATTCCATGAATGAAGAATGTTGAGCGAGGCTTGATATCAAGCTTCCTCTTGGGATAGGAAGATTTCTTTAGGCAATACTCGAACCGGTCCCAAAGAAAAGAAAATTTCATCTAGCTCTTCAGAGCTTGAAACTGCAAGTCACGAAAGTGCTGCCAAAAATCATTACGGATTCATGTGGAACCCTCCATTGTTGTAGCAGTTTCCAGTCAAGAGAAACTGGATCAAAATGATAGAACATGTCTTCAATGAGATCACAGAAGTGCTCAAATGAGTGCACGGTGCCAGCCGGTAGGCTAAGCAACCAAAGAAATGGAGATTTGCGAAGTGTGTAAGCAAGCAACAAACTAGCTTGTTCGTCAAAAAACTCATCTTCCTCATAAATCATGAAAAGAAAGTTATATAAGTGCTCAGGCCAGGCCACTTCGCCTTCACCATCATACATGTGAGTGGAAAGAGACCGAAAATCTTCCCCGAGATGGAGACATCTTCACGATTCAAAAAACACCTCGAGGGAAGAAGAGTGTAAGACTCCATGAAAGATATGCAAAGGTTCAAAACTGGATGAGAGGACATAGCTTTGTTAGGACCTCATTTTGTCTCTTTCTGACTATACATTTTGTTATAATGTCACCCTTTTCAACCCATATTTGAAAGTTCTTGTTAGTGTTTTGACTCAATTATTCCAAAGGTATGCAGTGATTCTTCTCATCACTATACGTTTAATTATTTAACATATAATCATGCTATCTTCATAGTTAATATTTGAATTGTTAGTTGCTGAAACAGTTAAAGAATGATGTGCAGTACGCGTTGCTAAAACTGCCCGGAATTTCCAAGACTATTTTTGTAGTTGCTGAAACAGCAAGAACGGCATGCAAATCTCGAAGCTGAAACAGTTGAGATTTGCGTTCCAAATTTGACAGAAACAGATGAACCAGATCGATCACCGAGGAAGTTGTTACATTGGATGTAACGTCCATGATCTAAAGATAGTATTGCTGTAACAGCATTTTGTTGACGGGAAACTAATTTCCCTATTTTTGTATAATGGGTTAAACAGAATTTTGCAATGTAAATATTTTGTAATAGATGTCTCCTCTTTATAAAGAGGAGACATCTACATTATAAAGGGGATGAACAGACTGTGAAAAAGGTCGAGTTGGAGAGACAGGACTAGAATCTTTTCTTTCTGTAACATGACATATTGATGGATGAATAAAACTCTTGTTCTAAACATCTTTTTCTAGTTCTCGTCTCCTCGGGAATCTTGTGAGAAGGACAGGGCCCACCTTCATCACAATATTCACCCATTATATCTCTCTGTAGTGTGTTGAGTGTGTGTTTTATTCATACCTTGTTAAAAAGTATTGTTTTCTGGATATTGTTTTACCTTTGCTGAAACTCTATTCCTTTCTTAATCGATTGTTGCATTGGTTAAAGTTATTTCATGAGTGTCTCGCTGGTGATTAAGTTTACAGAGTGAATTGGCGAGCTAGATAAACAGAGGCAGGTGCTGAAGGTTCCCATCCTGGGGATAGGGTCCTGATTCTCTGTTACAACATAGCCATTGTTTTCCTTTGCAGATTTATTCCTTTATGTTGAATTATTCCTTGAATGAAATTAAGCATCTCTTAATAAATATCTGCAATAGAGTATATTTGTTGTAACACAAAGTGGAGCTTCAGTGATTAAAGCAAGGTGTGATTCATTTGTACTACAACTTTTAGTGCTTTTAAGATTGAGTACATATAGTATGCAGTCACCTTTGAAATAACTAGACTTCCCTGAGTTGACAATTTATGTAGCACTTTAATCAGCAATTAAAGTGACCAACAAGCTTGTCATCACGCCCTCCTTCTAGCGCCAAAATGTTGACAATGCTGGACCAGATAACATGTCAAGGGGATCTCCCTGGTAAGAAGTCCCAATTAGACCTCAGAGGGTTTGGTGTAAGAGTCCCAACAGTGGGTCGTAAGGTAATGCCTTTACCACGATGTTGCACAGAGGAAAGTAAGATAACTCTGTCAGAAGCAAGGGTGTGGCTAATGCTGTGAGTCAAGGAAGGTGTATGAGAGGTTCCAACACTTTGAAAGGGGAAGGAGGTGAAGGTGAGTTTCAGGTTGAAAGGGATCAATCCCAACTCGGCTAGGAACACACAACACAAAGGACATGCACAACTTCTAGTGGAGTAGTCCACTCAGATGCGGCAGTCACACCATACAAGGTAAGATAACATGTACATCACTCATGGATCAGTTTGAGACAAGTGTGACGGTTGTTATAGCAAGGTTCAAGTGAAAGTTTTGTCTGATGTCCAGCAATGCAGTCGACATAGACGGTGACAACATTAACAACATATGCAACACATTAACAACAAGATTCATATAATTTCATGTGAATCAGTTCATACACAAGCACGTAAGTTAAACAACATATATCATTGAAGCAACTGGAGCAGTCCAACTACAATAACAACATATGAATGAAAATGTGTTGGCTCTTATTATATAAAAAAGTGTAAGTCACAATCATACAATACATCCATGTAAACATGCTAACCCCGTCAATGGAACATTACAGCCACATCCGCCTACTCCTCCAAAGAGATGTACTTGCTCCGTGCAGTGGAGAAGCCAAGGCACATTACAATACTGTCCAAGCCTTCTTCAAGATAGTCTTAGTAGAAGCTTGGCTGACCACAATTCCTTACAATGAGTTATGAGGGACTATTTATAGCAAAGGGTAGGGTGACCCTTGACATTCCCCTTTGTGACAGTTCAACTACCCTCGTGACTCTTCACCTACTCTATTATTGTTACATCCAACCATTAACACTTGACTTACACTTGACATGACTCAACATTACAATGCACATGTACTCATGTGAGACAACATGGCTTGAGCAAGCCTTGCAAGACATCACTAACACTCAGTCTGTTGTGATGAGACCAACTCTTTGACATGCTTGTGATGGTCAAGGTGGTGAGATGATGCCAAGCTTGGTCGTTCTTGATGGCGTGCATGCACCATATGGCGACATCTTGTTGAAGCGAATTCTTGCCTCTATTGCAACCGGTTCATTGGTTCAGCCCCTTCATCCAACTCGTCTACTAACATGCACATGGTCTTCCTAAGTATGGTTGAACCGGAAACACACTAATGCATAGTGTCCATGTTGATCTTCAAGTATGTGTTGGTGGTCATGCGCATCAACTTGCCGAAGTACATGTTTAGCCCCAGTTGGACTTGCTTCTTGTCTTCGCCTTGGTGAGTGTGTTGAATGGGTTGGATTGCATGCGTGCGCTCAACGACATGCGTGCTGCTGAATCCCTTGCATGTGATCAACAGCACTGCTCACCATGTCTACTCTGTGTCAGTTGTTGGGATGGATCCTTAACTTGTGCAGGCACAGTTTCATTCGTGAGTGCATGTTGCGCCCACTATTGTTCCTGTTCTTGCTGCAACTCATTCATTTGTCTATGCAGCTTCATGTTCTTCCTGAGTTGTTGCTTTAGCACATGGAACTCCTTATTTGTTCCATCTTTGTCTTCGTATGATCTTCATGTCGTGTCATCACCTCATAACATGAGTCTCCAAAGTTGCTTTCATCATCAATGGATCTGCTTGAGCTTGCAACTTTGGTCTGCCTTTGTGTTGTCAGCAACCCTCCTCTTGCATTCATTGCATCCGTTGCATTCTCCGCATTCACTGTGTTCACTGCATTCGCTGCATTCGGTATGCTGCCTTCAACTATTGTTCATGATGTTGTTTGTTGTGATGCTACTATTGTCGTATCTTGATGTCCTTGTCTACGAACAACTTGATATCTTTGTGAGAAGGAAAGCTCATAGACATTTGAATGATTGCATCCCCAAGTGTACTCTGAACGGTGCCTTCATCTCTACTCTCCCAGAAACCATTGTACCTATACTGCCGAGAGGCAGATGAACACCTGCGTTACTTGGAGACATGGCAACACTCATGGCAAGAAACTTGTCAGTCGAAAACAAAAATGAACATGAGAACTGACTTGCAACACACCTGGGTGAATGATCATGAAGGTTGTGCAATTTCAGCCGGGAGGTCGGGAGTCCAACTGCCATGACTGCACAATGCATAGTCTGGGCTACTAGGATGCTGACTGACTACTGGAATTGCCCAATGCACAGTCCAGTCTGGTTGTTGACCACTGGGATTTCCCAATGCGCAATTCCAGCTGTGAAGGACTACTGGCCCAAGGACAAATTTACACAATTTCTTGGGCCAAGCAGCCACTCTCCTCCAGAAATGTGAAAAATAGTCCTGGAGGCCAGCGTTGGGCAGGAATGCACAAATATAGAGAGGAAGGTGAGCCTTCCTTCCCCAAATTGTGCAATTCAGATTTGGTGAAGGTAGAGTCTGGGCCAAGGTTAGCTTGACTGATCGAAAGGCAAATGAAAGCAAGTAATTCAGTGAATGCATGGTGACATTAAGTGATAGCAGAAGTGATTAACAGTGCATGAAACACATGAATGAAATATTCAACAAACAGATCATCATGCATGTGTGTGAGGCAGTTCGCCGGTTGGGCGAACGTCCATGCAAAATAGTTTCATGCATGTGACAGTAGTGAGATAGCAACGAAAACTTAAACAGAGCTAGGACAAGCTAGTATATATGTAAATGACAACAAGCATTCAAAGAAATCAAGCAAACAATACTCCCACAAGTGAAAACAAAAAAAGCGACATAAATGTAGTACAAGGCATGGGAAGCGAGCTTACCCCAAAACAGCCTAGCTTAATGTGCCGACTACTCCTAGATGTGATCTGGGATGTCAGATTTGCAAGGTTGATGTGAGGAATGAGCTTTGGAACGTTTGATTGATGAGTTTTGATAACATCAAGGTTGTGACACGCATGCCAAGAATCTAGGGGAAGCAACACTTGGTGGGAAGTTCCAGAATTTCTCCTTGCATGTAACCTCCAACTGCTAAACATAGATCCTTGAAATAAGGGATGCCTTTGCATGTTGCCTTGGGAGAAGCAACCCATGCATGCAAGTCTATTTTGCTCAGTCTGGAGGGAACCGATCAACTCAGCTACACATGCAAGAGACTACTCGACTACTGGAGAAAAATGCGCATTTTTGGCTAGGGGCTAGGCTCGTTGCCCAAGAGATATGTGCAATTTCTGGGCAGAGCAGCTGACTGCTGCCCAGATTTGTGCAAATCCTGGGCTGAATAGCCTGCTGTTGGGAAAATTTGCACAAATCCTGCTGGGAAGGTTGGCTGGCAAGATTGCACAATCCTGGAGCCCAACAAGCTGCCAGAGAGGATTGTGTAATTCCTGGAGGGAAGGCTAATTTCCCTCCAGAAATGCACAATTTTCAAGGGGAAGTTGCACAGCCTGCAACTAGACCAAGTCCAGGTGAGTAGCCTATGAGGGGAATGGATCAAATGTGATAGACGGGCTGCCTTTGTGCAAGGAAAACACATGAAGCTTGAGTACTTGATGAAGCAAGACAAAGTGTTGTGTAAGGTTGCTAGTTAGGCTCCAAAACAAGCTAAGGAAAAATTTTGGAGGGTGGTTGTAGCTGCTACAACAGGTACATACCCACCTGGGTGTTCACTGAGTATGACCTTCTAGGACTATTCTTATCTTGGGTTTTCATCCATCAAAGAATATCGATCCTCTTGCCTACTCTTATCTTGGATGCCCTACACATCCTCAAAGAGCATCAGATGATAGATGATTACCTAATCCTCCAATTTTTCTTCCCAAATGAAGATAAGAATGTTGTGTCTATCTCTCCCTCTCAACTGGGGAAGATATATCCATTATGTGTCTACGTTTCTCTTCATGGCCTTCACTAAGACTTACGGTTGCTAGTCTTGGTCTAGTGCATGATACATGAAATAGAAAAACACAACTATCACTCCTTTTTAATCAAGGGTGACCCAATCCAAGCTCCCTATTAATCAGGGACTTGTCTTTTCATCAACAGCTTCTTCTTCGTGGGTCTCGTTAGTGTCAGTCTTGTCTTCCTGTCACCAGTGATCAAATATGCTTTTTCCAAGTCTATCAAGATTTCTCAAGGTAAAATTTTATCATGTCACTAGGTTTTCAAAGTAAAATTTGGTCACTGGCTAGTTTGTCTAGGAAGGTCTTCATTCTTTTGGAAAAATCACACATGTTGGTCGCCTACCTCACTCAGATGAAGGAATCATAATAAAAAGGATGTTTTCATTATATCAGTCATCATCATTACCATTCCACTCAATCTCATGTCTTCATTAAGTCATTAGGGTTTCAAGGTCCATCCTCATCATGTGTAAATCCAACATTAAATGAGTTGTAACAAGTAGCTCTTTGGCATAAGTTGATGAATTTTCATAAGTTCTTCATGGTTTTAATCTCAAAGGTTCCAAGAGAAGAAGTCACACTGTTCAAAAAGGTGAAAAGCAACTCAGGTTTCGACTCTCTAAAGTGGCTCAATTTTAAAGGTGAAAAATCAGGTTTTAAAAAGGTATGTGGGGCCCATTTCTATTCAAAAGGGAATTATACTTGCCTATAAAAACCCATAAGGTTCCAAACTCATTTCATTTCCCTTCTATTCTCCTTTATTCATCGAGCTCCCCCTTCCATTAGCAAAAAAACACGGGTTTCTAAGCAAATTTGGTAAAAAAATGGTTAGTGTTACAGTTCTAGAGACTTCGATGCGCTCCTAAGGCTGGAGCTATGCTTCCAGACACTGAGCACTGTGCATCCAGAGACTGCATTGCGCTTGTGCCAGAGCAGCCCGAAACTCTTCAAAACTCACCCAAATTTGATTTTGAAGCTTGCAAACTTATGTCTTCCTATCCTAAGCTTGTTCTGAAGTAAGTATAACACTTTTCTTACCTTTTTCCTTTAGCAAGATGAATTCAAATGTAAGTTCTCTTCATCTTGGTTTTTAGGTGAAATTTTCATGTTAAAATCTAGGGTAACTAATGGTTTGTCTAGTTTTGATATTCTAAATATGTAAATCTTCCACCTGACAGCTCTGTACATGTTCAAAATACACTTTGATTCACTAAACAGCCTATAAATCACCAAATTTCCTCATCTTTAACTAAACCCTAGCTCATGTTAGTGTCGGTATCTTCATCCCTCCATCAGTGATCAAAATTATCTTGTTGCATTACATTTTAGGTGTCTCATTTGATCAACTGCATTCCATTAGGATCATGGATCATCTGATGGCAGTGGCATATTATCAATTTTCCCTCATGGTATTTACCTGTTGTCCTATTTTCACAAATTCAGGTCATTTACAGTCATTTTCTGTCTTTACATTTGTAAAAGCCATTTTTAGGGTTTTTAGGTCTCATTAGGTCTAGGGTTTGTCATTAAAGTCTTGTAAAAGCTCAATAATTGTCAACAAGCACATGAGGAGGTCAAATAAGTTCTCAGCATAAAAAATTTCAATAATCACATGTTTAGACAGAGTTTTTTCTTCTATGTATATAAATTTCATGTAATTTTATTATTCCTATATGTAATAAGTCCATAAATGCAGCCCTGGTCACCTTGCCAAGCTCCTGCACTTCAGCTCCTACAAAAGAGACAAGAGATTCAAAGCATTAGTCCATCAATTTTCAAAAAAATAAGTCAAACTGCCAAAACAGAGTTTTAAAAGCTAAAGTGAAAGGCAAATATTAGAAAAGTGGGTTTTTGTAAGTAAAAAATTAAAGTCCCTTGTATATAAAGTGTTTCTCATGTTGAAGGCTTCATTTCTTATGTTAAAGAGAAAAGAACAAGTCAAAATTGTGATTTTTAGACGAAGGAAGGCGATGTGCAACGAAATTTACAAAGCTTACTGGGCGCGGTGCACCTGGGTTGAGGCACAGCGCACCTGGTTGGCGCAACACATAGAGCGCAGAAATCACATTGAAAACCTAATAGGTGCGGCGCACCTATGTCTCGGCGCGGCGCACCTGCCTTCCAAGCCTGAATTTCATCAAATCGACTTTGCAAAGCTCCCAAACCTTGCAAACTTCATTCTTTCAAGTAAGTGGAAGTTCTCATATTGCTATTGCAAAGGTTTTGATCATATTTCAAGGAGTTTCAATAGGTGAAAGATAAAACCCTAGTTTGTTGCATAGTCCATTGAAAAATTTGTCTAGGGTTTTCAAAAATTGTCAATGTTGTTGTTTTCTCCCTACAATCATTTTCACATTCCTCCACTACACTCCCTTCATTTCATATCCCTTACCCCTCCTTCATTCACATTATTTTACCCCCCTCATCCCCAAAACCCTAACAACTAACAAATTCCCACTATTCCCAAACCCTAATTGGCATTCCCAAAATCCTGCCACTCCCAAAAAACCCTACAACCAACATCACAGCCCCTCATTCACAATCCCATTCATCAATCCCTTTCATTAAACAGCAAACAACTATTCTTCATTTAAAATCTCTTCATACTCATCATTGAAACACCATACAGTGGCAAACATGGAAACAAATTCACCTTATGAAAGAGATGAGGGAACAGTGAGTGATTCCTCCCAAGAAATTCATGCACCAACAAAACCTCACAAGGGAGGAAAACACATCTGGGAGGAGCCCACTACACTTACAGAGCTATTGGCTTGCCCTCTTGCAGTAGCTTGTTTCAAACATCAGCCTTGCTACCAGTTTTGTGAGATGGTGGAAAGAGTCAAATACCACCATGAGCTTGCTATATTATTTTTCCTCCATCTTCACAATGGCTAGGTCAATTTGGCAGGTGTTACATTCACTTTGACACCTAAAACTATAGTTGAAGCAACAGGTATTCCGAATGTGGGTGAACAGTGGAACAAAGGACAGCTTGTGGACAAAGAACATTATGAACCTTATATCAAGGCTAGCTATCAGAAGCAGATCAGTAGGGTTTTCCCTTTCAAATACCTACAGGACACATATGCTCCACTCATGAAGCTAATTATCAAATACTTCAGCTGTGAAGGGAGATTTTCTTGCTTGTGCACCTACAATATTAGATTATTGATGTATTTCACTAGGGTGAGGATGATGAACATCCCCTATTTCACATGCAGAAATATTGAGAAAATGACCACATTAGTGAAAAGAAAACCTCCTCATCAAAAATACAACAACATTTATCACTTTGCATTGATCAAGATTGTGGTTTTGCATCAGTTGAGTTTGTTGAACGTTTCATGGGATGATTTCATTTCACATGAGGTTTTCAAAAGCCCTCAAGTGACCCCATCAGTTTTCCAAGAGGAAGGCGGGCCTTCAAATCAGCAAGAGGTGAATGAGACTCCAACAACCAGTGTTCCAATATTCATCACTTATCAAAAGGGGACAAGGAGGCTATTTGCAGCTGCAAAACGAGTACTATCTCCACCTGGGGTGGAAGGGGTCTCGTTTCCTTCATCAGATCATAGGAAAATGCTATCTTCACCCAGGGTGAAAGGGGTTTTGCCTTCTTCTTCAGCAAAGCAGGTACAAGACAAAGGGAAACAAGCAGTGCATCAAGAAGGGCCTTCTGAAGATCAGGAGAGAGATTTCATTTTGATTCAGGATGATGATGTGGATTTGGGCCCTCAAAGCTCAAGACTGAAAGAGATCATCAAAGAGCAAGAATCTGACATTCATGCCTTAGCTCTTAACCTTGAAAGGGCTAGGTGGATCATCAATTACCTTGAGCAAAGGAACAAGAAACTAGAGGATCAGCAGACGACCGTGGAGCTGCAAACTATAAGGGAAAACCGGCAAGCAGCAAAGAGGAGGAAAGTCAAATTGACACTACTTGAGCAAGAGATTCATGCTGACCAAGAATCTTGGCTAGAGAGGACAAATATGCACTTGGAGAAGCTTCTTGAGAAAGCAAATAAGGAGAAAAATATGTTGAGGCACATGTCTTTTCATTATTTGGCAAGAAACATGATTTGCAAAGCGATAATAAGGAGCTTAAAAGCCAAGTTGAGGAAAACTTTGAGGAGGAAGAAAGACAAAGATAGACTCAAAATAGTGGTTGAAGCTTCCTTGGCCCAACATAGTACTTAGTGCAGGTCACTCAGTCCAAATTTCAAGAAATTTGGCACAATTTTTGACAATTTTGAAATTTTGAAGGAAAAAACAAGTTTTTATGCCTGGTGCGTAGCGCCACCCGGTGCTCGCTTTTGCTAGGGGCCTCCTCTAGAGGAAAACTCTACATTTTTGGATTCCTTGTAAAAAATTATGAATACCCAGAAATTACTAGAGAGTTTTCTCAAGTTTTGGGCTTCCAAAAGGGTCAAAAACACCTCAAAAATGCCCTCTCTGCCCCTTTTTGGCCACACAGGAAGTAGTGTTGGGAGAACTAACTTTTGGAGGAAAAATGGACACCAAATTTAAAAATTTCACTTGTTCTAGAAAGTAGAAAGAAATACCTTTCCAACAAGCCCACTTGGAGAAAATTTGGTACACAGGAAGGCTTCCAAAATCAGCTGCGCACAGGGAAAGTGGCGCGGCACACAGGATGGAAAATTGCTATTTTTGCCAAAAAACTCTGTTTTTTGCCTAGTTTTTTCCCAGTTTGACTTTTTTCTCTCTCATGGTCAAAATCATGATGTAAATTGATGTAACTTGATGGAATTTGATGTAAAATAGTAAAAATTCACTCATGGAGGTAGAAACATCATGTATAGGTGGTTTTGAAACTGAATGAATCGGTTTCCTAGGTTTTAGAGACAAGTTGTTCCACTGCCTATTTTTCAGTTCTTAGTTTATATCTTGTTTAAATAGCTCCTAAACTCATGAATTCGACCCCTAAAGGCTAGCATGGGTTTTTTTTGCCTATATCTAGTACTTTTTCAGTCATTTGTAAATGTTGGACTCTTGTGAAAGCTTTGAGCATCATTGTACATTCATCTCTACAGTTTGGCAAGGAAATAGACCAGGGTTTGCGGCATTTTGTGGATTCTTGTGGCAAGGTGATTTAGCATTGTTTCTCCTTATATAATTCAAGTTAACATGTGTTTATGTGTGCCATTATCTCTTTCTTTTTCAGTTTAACTAAATGAATCAAGTATAAAGGTGGAAATCATTGATTTGCAATGCTCAACCTTAGGGTTTGTTTAGCCTTTCATGTTTTCTACTGTTTGAAAAGGATCCTTGATACTTTCATGCCCTCTTCAACTCCTCACCAGTCTTAAGACTCTCTATTTCACTTATTTCAAAGTATTAAAGCATTTTCCTACCTCGCCCCACAGAAATCTCTACAAGACTGAGTTCATTTCGCAGACCCAAAACTGCCTTTCACTTTTGATCCAGCAAACCTACATAAAATCAAACTCCTATGAGCATATACCTAGCCTAAAATTATTCTTTACATCATTCATCTCAATCCTCATTTGCTATATTTTCCTGAGATTGACAAGGAGAGACCCCTCTCCCGACCTCGTAGGGCTAGCTACCAGGTTAAGCGTGGTTTGATGTTACCTTAGACCTGCCTTTCTCAGTCTGAGGTAGATTTAGGCCCTAACATAGTGGCAAATCCGCTGGGAAGAAAATATTAATTGTTTGTTAGTGTTCTTTGCTTTATAAACTATAGATGAAGCCTGAAGTTATGCCAGGAAGCCTTCGAACTTAACATTGCTTTGCAAGTGCATAAATAGTTAAAAGCTGCTTCAGTCAATCTCCGGTCTAGTCTTATAAGCTGAACATCTGACTTGCAAATTGCCCTAGTACATCAAATAATTCTAGACTTGTGGATGATGAGTTTAGAATTTGGTAGGCTAACAAGATTGTAATGTCAATTTCATTTTTGGGAATAAATCAACACACTGGCCTCCAAACGATACACCAGAGCAAATCTTGATCCTGATCCCCCTCCTGTGTATGAAAACCCAAATCTCATTCCAAGAATTCTCCACCAAGAAAGTTTTGTGATCCCTGTGTTTAGATCTCGTTCATGCTCGGTTGTTTTTGAATATCTTAAAGATCTTCCATTTGATGAAAATTTTGAGCTATCTTTGTTTGAGACTAAGTCTGAAAGTGCAGTTGGTGCTACCGCTCTAAATCCCGAGTTTGTCAAGGATCTTGAAACTGAAAGAGAAAATATATCATTGACGCTTATATTCTGAATCTTCAAACTTCAATTGTGGCTACCAATATTCCCGAGTTCTTAGAATCTACATCTACTACTCTTAGTTCATCTGTTGTTGTATCTAATTCAGAAATTCCTACTAAAGCTCCTTTTATTCCCACCATTCCCATGCAGCTCGCCATCTCTGAACAGAAATATGCAGTAGTTTCACCTCCATCCACTCCTTCTACACATCAAACATCAAGAATTTCTTCACCCCCTTCAACACCTCATACACTGGTCATTCCAACTCCTCATACATTCCCAAGGCTAGTTGTAAATCCACCTCGAGCGATGGCTACTAGATATGCACCTCCTGTTTTTCCATAGAACTTGGATAACATGCCCACTAATTATCAAAGCAAGATCCCATTGTTTGATGCTTCTCAAGGTGTCACAGCACAGCAGCACATCGATCGAATGAGTGATTTCTTTGATCTCCATGAGATTGATGCAGAGAATGTAACAATGAGATTATTTGTGCAAACTTTTGGAGGTGAAGTCTGAAAGTGGTTCAGAGCATTGCCAGCTGGAACAATCAATTCATTGGAAGCACTTCAAATAAAATTTCTAGATTGTTGGGAGGTAAAGAAAAATCCACTTCAAATCCTTTCCGAGTATGAGAACATAAAGAGAAATGTCGGTGAAAGTGTCCAGGATTACTGTGTTAGATTCAATATTGTTTATAATTCCATTCCAGCTTACATCAAGCCACCTATGGGGCTGGCTTTGATCAATTTCCTGATGGTTTTGATCCCGATATGGCATATCAGTTGAGAGAAAGAGACCCGGCTACATTTGAGGACATTCAGAAAATTGCAGTAAGTGTTGAAGCAAATTTGTTAGCTAAGAGAGCTAGAATAAAGACCAAGAAGAAGTTGACTATAAAGGAAGAAGCTTCTACTTCAGATCATTTTCTCCGTAAGATTGAGAAGATTTTTGATAGATTCACCATTGCAGATAAGCCCAAGAAGCAGGTTAGAAATCCAAATTTTCTTGGTCAGCATCAACCACAATTTAGAATCAAGCAACGGGAGCAAAGAGCTCAAGATCCATCAGCTCAACAACAAGTCAAAACACCATTACAGCAGAACTATGTTCATGGCACTGAATCAGAAGATGATGAGGCCCCAATTGGAGAAGAGAATCACTTTTTTACACCAGATGATTTGCCAATTTATATCACCAAAGATGAAGAGTATTCAGAAAGTCCAACTATCCAAAAGGATGAAGATTTTATATTGGCAAATGAAACAGTCCAAGAAGAGGAATCAGATTAATATCAGAGAGGATACATGAATGCATTGACAGTGCAGCAAAGGCAATACTCACTTAGGAGTAGGGATGTTCCTATTAATCCAATTCAAAAAAGGAAGGAAGCAACACCACCAAAGAATGACTCTCCAAATGTGCAGAAAAAGGGAAAGGAGACAGCAGACCCTACTTCTAGTAAAGTGCAATCAACAAATGAAAATTCAAATCAGCCAAGTGCAACAAAGGAGAAAACTAAAAAGAAATATGCTTCAGTCAAAGAGGTAGAAAAAACCACAGCCTTTAGCTTAGAAAATGAAATTGCTAAGTTAAAAGTGTTAATACCTTTGACTAAATTAATGAAGAACAACAGTTATAAAGGTCAAGTGGCTAAGATTTTGAATGTAGATCCTTTGTTTGATATGGTAAATGTGGAAGATGGCCAACCTGAACTTATCTTTGGTCCGGCATTAGAAGGTCAATCTAAGGATAGTGATGTAGCTCCTTTTTTATCAGCCTTAGATTGCATGATTATGTTTTGCACTGTTATAGACATATTTGGGCCCTACAACCCCAATCACATATGTCCATAAACCAAGGGTTTCTAAACCCCTAAAAGTGTTGTTTCATACCCTAAAGGATCAAGGTCAACTGATTACATCATTTCCCAGAAGTTCTCCCTGAAAAACTGCTCAGTACTGGTCTAAATTGGACCATACAGACTGCTCCATGCTGAGGGTGTGATGCATCTCACATGTTACACACAAAGGGTGCGATGCATACTGAAAATCCTTTCTGTAGGGTGCGATGAGTGAGAGCAGACAAATGGCAGAGGTAGTTTGCTAGGTGGAAACCTAGAGAATCTTCTAGAAACTACTCATATGACACTTGCCTCTCTGAATTCGCCCAGGGATGAGAAAGAGATCATGAAATCTCCAAGTGGAACCAAGAACTATCAGTGCAATGACACTAATCAAAATCCCAGAAGCTGACTCACCCCCTGCAAATATCTATATATGGATCCCTCATTCTAGAGATCCAGAGGCTGGAATTTTGTATTTTGTAAGGAAGTGCTATTGGTTTCTCTGTGAAGAATTGTATTGTTGGGTGATCTAGTCTTTTCATGAGGTGAAGAGGGCTTTCATGCTGGTAGGATAGTGCTGGATCAGATAGTTGGGTTGTAATGCTCTCTTATACTACTTCTATCAATAAAGCTATTTGAGTTTTCCTCCATATACTTGTATATTTCTGAATCTTGTATTTGTGTATGCATTTGTATGGTTAATGTTAATCTGATCCTATATTGTTTATGGTTATAGATCTCTATGCTTTGATGGTATTTCGCTGCTTTGACTCTATAGGTGTTCATTGAAGCGGGACAAGTGAGAAAGGAGTGGCGAAAGCTCTATCAAGGGAGGGAGGAAACAAGCAAGGAGCCACGCGAAAGACTAAGGTTGGTGCTCTCTGCTTCTCTCTCATATATCTCTCATAAAGGAAAACACAAGTTACTTTGAATTGTTTGTTTCTAAGATAGCTACCCATCTTAGTGGGACTAGCAACTCTGAATAGACACTAGTTTTCCCGGAAACAAAATGGCGACTCCGCTGGGGAGCTAATATTTTGTTTCTTTGTTACTATTGTTACTATTGTTTGCTTTATAAACTACAAACGAAGCCTGAAGTTAAGCCAGCTAGCGTTCAAACTGCTTTTTCTATGCAACTACAAAGTAGATCAACGTTGCTTCAGTCAATATCCGGGTTGGTTTATGAAATGAACATTTGACTTGCAAACATCCTAAGAGCCCTAGTGGTAGATCAAATAACCTCATTAGATCAGCCCCTATATTTTGTGTTTATTGCCAATCCTAAGCTCAACCTAAATCCCTGAACTTAGCTGCAAACTGTGGGTAAAAACCAAGCTCAGTCTCATCCCTAGACCATTGCACTATCTCTCATTGGCAGTCTGGATGCATCACACCTCCCATGTGTTGTAGGTGAGATGCATCCCTATTTCCGTTAAGGATAGGTGCGATGATTGAATGAGACTGTTTCTGCCTTGAGATTTTGGTTTTTTCTTCATTGTCTTCAGCTCTATTCAGTAGTTTTGTTGTCTATGATCAGTATATCACTGTTGAAACCTTATTCCTTTAAATTTTTAGCCTCCATTGATAAGGAATTGTAAATTTTTTATATTTATTTTTCATCATTTACAGTCCTCCTTTGAAAATAGTAGCTTAATCGAACTGTCGTTTTTTGATTTGAAAGTGTCGCAACTGTCGTTTTCAGTCAAGAAAAAGAGTGTCGTAAAGTCTTCCTATTTTAGATAGTCGATTACACTTTTTCCATTGTATTTGATTTGAATTATCAATTCTTTGAAGTGTCAAAAACAATTTTCCTTTCGAAAGTGAAAGTGTCGTCTTAGTCTTCCTTTCTTTTTTGAAAGGAAATTGCTAATGTGTCACTTTGAGGAAAGATAATTCAAATCTGTACTTAGTTTTCTTTTTGTCATCCTCACATTAAGGGAACTGAAAAACAAATACATGCATGTGCATTTGCATTTAGACTGCATGCGGAAATTGATTTAGGAAAAGTGCATTTAGTGTGTTATCTCTGCTCTATGTTGAAAGAATTTTACTCTTCTTTCCTTAGTAGCTAGGATTTTCATTGCTAAAAGAAAATAAATGATTGTTTATCATCTTAGATTGCATATTTAGAAATTGTACATCTACATCACGCGGTGAACCTTGAAAGGAAAACTTCTTAAGAAAGATCAACTGTAAAATAAACCTTAATGAACATAAAAACGCTTTGGAACCTAACAGACAACATCTAGAAGTCTAGGCTAGAGGCGTATTTCGATGTTGTAAAGCCTGGTAACTATCGTTTTCATCGTAGGTTGGGTGATTCCTTCTTTGATACGAAAAGTGCCAGTACAGACTTGTGCTCCCACTTACCGTTGAGTATATATTGGGAGACCATAATAGGCTCATATCCTTTATCCTTAGGAAGCCGTGTCTGCCACCCTATCGATCGCAATGCACTGAACACAGCATTCGAGAAGATTGACTGCAGTACGTAAAGTCCTCAGTAATTTCTCTATAATTTACCACAGAGGTGTATATTTCAGTTTTGTGGTTGGTTTGGTAATCCCTCTATCTAGAATTCCAAAGCAGTCACTTTCATTCCTTTTCAGACTCCTTAAAAGAAAAGGTCCATCTAAGCACTGGTCACTTGAGGCTCATTAAAAATCGAAGGCGTCTAGAGTCATCTCTAGCTTTTTCTCGACTCTTAAAAATTGAAAAAGCAAGTTGTGTCAAAGCATCATAAAATTTATTTTATTCGAAATAACATCACTGTTCCCTCATTGGTCTTAGGTTGAGAAAATGGAGTCCAGCAATCAAGGATTTCCCCTTGGGGGGGAATCCTAGTCCTTTCTCTTCTTTGGGAGATATTGGTTCTCCATACATGGCTATGTTGTCCCTTCCAGGACTCACAATTGGCCTGCCAGTATGGGTATTCTCGACCTCTGTCGTTCAAAACACCATAATTCCTCAGCAATCAAATCAGCAACCAGATGATACTGAAGTTACTCCCCCACCTTCTACTTCGTTTGTTTCTCCCTCTCCTTCTTCATCTTCGCTTGGTGAAATTAGTAACACTTAAAACCAAGTAATTGAGAAGAAGAAGAAAGGGAAGGAGAAGAAGAAGAAGAAGCCAATGGCGAAAGGGGGCAACCATGCATCGTTTGGCGAAAATCCACACACTGCACCATCCAAACCCAAATCTCCATGTATTTGCAAAGGAGACCACTATCATCGAGATTGTCTGTTATCACTAAAAAAAAATTCCTAAATTTTGAACATCAGTTTGATTCCAAAGGATTGGTGTTAGTCTTGGTCCAGTCTTTCCATGGTTTGTTTTAGAGTCTAGGACCTAGAAGGGAGTCTTGTTGGCATTGTCAAATAGGATCAACACTTTGGTTTTACCTATCACTGATCTCACATCACATCTAAAATTCCATGTGTCAAACTTGTGTCAAGGTTTTCATGCACTACAAAACTACCTAGGAGTTTTCGTAGTGCAAAACCTAGAATTTTCACTGGCCGTGCTACAAAATCATGGATTCTAAACTAGGAGTTCTCGTAGTGTGCTACGAAACCCTTGAAAAAGCATGTTTCAGCATAAAAGTCTATGTTCTCTGCTTTTACTAGTCAACTTCCAGAAGGGTTCCTGAGCAACTGAGAACTCAGTTTTAAGAACTGAAAGAGGCTTTTCTTCCTAACATACTAAAATACAAAAACCTCTTTTAGTTTCTTCAAATTCGTTTTGAGGTGGGAGGAATTTATGGTTAAAATTGTGCTACGAAACTGCTGAAAATCAAGCTTTGTCTTCTGGTTTTAACAGTCTTTTTCAAGACGAGTTTCTAGTCACAGGAAAAGGTATTTTGGAATTTTGAAGGAATTATCTCTTCCTCAAATATCCAGATACAATAACCTATCTCACTTTCTTCATAAGTGTTTTCAGTTGGGAGATACTAAGCTTTCTTTGAAACCCTAATTTCAGAGAACGGATTTTTCCTGTTTTACATGTGTTTTTCAAGGACAGATTCTGGATAGCTGGAGAAGTGTTTTAAAAAACAAAGAGAGGTTTTTGTTCTAGAAAGAATGGACTACAAAAACCTCCTTCATTTTCGTAAAATATGCCATGGATGAGAAGACAAAGGCTCTGTCCCACGTGCCATTTTCAAGAATCCTAAACCTAAAAACAGGGAAACATGTTCCCTAATTTCTAAGGTTTATCATCAACAGTAAGTGACAACGTGGGAGGCTTCACCAAATTCGACCTCATGAGGTTGCAGCTGCCAAAGAATGCATTCAATGTTTAGTTAAGTTGGTTTATTCATAATAAGGAGTTACACTCCTAGTTGTATTAGGTCTCTTGGACTGCTAGTTAGTTGTCATTTGTATTTAATAGTTTGTTTTATGGTTAGAATAGGGTCACTCATAGAAAATTCGAATTCTATTGATAAGGGATGAGGAAATCCATATAAAGTCTATATATAAAGCAAGAGGTTGAATTAGCAGAGGGCTGGAGACTTTTTGGCTCAGTTGCTGCTCTATGTGCAGACTGTGTATATTTTTAACCTAATGCAAAGTTTCTACTTAGACAACTCAAGATTCATGAAGAGTTCTTGTATGTTCTTGTTTTGATGGCCTCTTCCAATACTTACATTGTAGTGGTTTTTACTTATGATACTCAGAACTCATCAATGATGCTCTAACTTCTTTCATAGATAAACTAACTGTGTTTCACTGTTTTATATTTTCATTTCTGCACTTGAACTCTATAATGCCTTGACTTCCATGCTATGTAGAATGTTTTGGCTTCATTACTCAGGATTCAAAGAGAGTTTTAATGTCCTACTATCTCATGGCTTTCCTCTTTCACTTACTTGTAGTGGTATGAATACATGTTACTTAGAACTCATCAATGATGCTCTAACTTCCTTCATGTATTTATAAACTGTGTTTCCTTGCATTGTATCTTTGTTTTGTTGATGTATAAAAACTCTCTATGCCCTGACTTTCATGTTAAGCTAATCTTGCTCAAGTACTAAAGCATACTTTGACTCCATATCCCAATGGTAGCCAGCCTTCATCTTTCAACCTATAAACCTATAAAATCACAAACCATAGAGTTAGCCATCTATCCATATCTTTAATCAATATCATTAACCCTTTGAGAAAGCCCTCTTAGGCTGAGGAGGCTAAGCCTTAGCTAAAATATTGGTTTGAAATAGTTACACCGAGATAGTCTGATCAGCAGCCTATCAGGGTCCTATTTTGGTGATAACATTTTGGTGCATCTGCCGGGAGTTTGAAGATTATTCATTCCCAAAACTAAGAAGCTGAACTTCTGAAGGTAGTAGGAGCTCAAAAATTTTTAAGGTTGCAAACTACCTTGGCGACTCCACATGTCAAATAACAAATTGGAAGGTGACTCCACTGCTAAAAGATCAGTAGCTTGATGAAGTTCCAAAATGAGTTCCATTGCAAGAATGAATGCCAGGTATGCCCCTATGAATCGGTCTCATATCCCTGGTTTTCCAAATCCTATGCCAAAGGTTGATTGGTTAGCTAATCTTCCAATATTCAAAGATGAAAAGAAAGACAATGCTACTCTTCATTTGGTTAGGTTCCATATGCATGTACGCAGTCTTAAGGTTCAATTCCCTAAAGATTGTCTCATGAGGATGTTTATGACCACTTTAGAAGGAAAAGCATGCTCTTGGTATAAAATCTTGGAAAATGGTTCAATATATTCGCTTGCTAATTTTCATGATGAATTCTATGAGATGTATAAAGAATGTCATCCTTCATTATTGCTGGTAAAAAATTGTTGTAAACATTCTTTGAGTCTTATTCAATATTTGGAGGATTGTTATGATGATGATGAATTCATGGATGAAGAAATTTTAGAGGCCCTTCATAACGATACATTTCAACACCAAGAAGAAAGGATAACATCCCATGAAATGCAACATGAAAATCAACATGCGTTTACTTCTGAAATTCATATTACATCCTCCGAGATTGATGTAGAGATGCAGCAAACTTGTCATTATTTGGATCATAATAAAGATGAAAATAATTGCAAACACCAAGAAGAAATATTGCAAGGAAATTTTTATAACCCTCAGGCAGAGGAAAAGGTTGATCATTTATGTAATTCCTTACAGCAGATTACTTCAAAGAATGATCATAATAGTGAGGAAAATTACATTGTCTATGTAAATCATGCAGAAAGGCAGTTGGATAACTTATCAAAGGAATTTTGTGTGGCTGAGGATCAGTTGTTTGAAGATATAGAATGTTATGAGAATCATCAAACTAACCATGTGCTTTTTGACCCTATAGCTGACTACATGGAAAAGATTTACTATTTAGGCTTCCAGTTATATTTTTATCTTAGATATCATTTTGGGATTCAACTGCGTTAGGTAAGTCATTCAAACGTATGACCATTTCCATGAGAGGTAGTCATAACTGACTAATTTCTCATGATTTTTGAATAGTTCACTTAGCACTCATTGCATCGGGTGATGCTCACAGGGGTGAAGAAGTGGGATTGAAACTAGTGAAATGTGGAGAACGAATCACATAGCATCAATCATCACTTCCGGGGCTTGCACCCGGTAACCAGGACTTCCCAGGAGGTCACCCATCCCAGAACTCCTCTGGCTCAAGCGCGCTTAACTGTGGAGTTTTTCCCCACAATCAAGCCCACTTAGCTTGCTACCCCATTTGCAAAACCTTAGCAAGTATTGTGCCTCATGAACCATTCAAGTAGAGATCCCTTGACTCTTTTTGAATTTAAGTATGGGGGATTACGCAGTGCATTATATTAGATATCATTTTGGGATTCAACTGCGTTAAGTAAGTCATTCAAACGTATGACCATTTCCATGAGAGGTAGTCGTAACTGACTAATTTCTCATGATGTTTTGAATAGTTCACTTAGCACTCATTGCATCGGGTGATGCTCACAGGGGTGAAGAAGTGGGATTGAAACTAGTGAAATGTGGAGAACGAATCACATAGCATCAATCATCACTTCCGGGGCTTGCACCCGGTAACCAGGACTTCCCAGGAGGTCACCCATCCCAGAACTCCTCTGGCTCAAGCGCGCTTAACTGTGGAGTTTTTCCACAATCAAGCCCACTTAGCTTGCTACCCCATTTGCAAAACCTTAGCAAGTATTGTGCCTCATGAACCATTCAAGTAGAGATCCCTTGACTCTTTTTGAATTTAAGTATGGGGGATTACGCAGTGCATTATATTAGATATCATTTTCGGATTCAACTGCGTTAAGTAAGTCATTCACGTATGACCATTTCCATGAGAGGTAGTCGTAACTGACTAATTTCTCATGATTTTTGAATAGTTCACTTAGCACTCATTGCATCGGGTGATGCTCACAGGCGTGAAGAAGTGGGATTGAAACTAGTGAAATGTGGAGAACGAATCACATAGCATCAATCATCACTTCCGGGGCTTGCACCCGGTAACCAGGACTTCCCAGGAGATCACCCATCCCAGAACTCCTCTGGCTCAAGCGCGCTTAACTGTGGAGTTTTTCCACAATCAAGCCCACTTAGCTTGCTACCCCATTTGCAAAACCTTAGCAAGTATTGTGCCTCATGAACCATTCAAGTTAGAGATCCCTTGACTCTTTTTGAATTTAAGTATGGGGGATTACGCAGTGCATTATATTAGATATCATTTTGGGATTCAACTGCGTTAAGTAAGTCATTCAAACGTATGACCATTTCCATGAGAGGTAGTCGTCACTGACTAATTTCTCATGATTTTTGAATAGTTCACTTAGCACTCATTGCATCGGGTGATGCTCACAGGGGTGAAGAAGTGGGATTGAAACTAGGGAAATGTGGAGAACGAATCACATAGCATCAATCATCACTTCCGGGGCTTGCACCCGGTAACCAGGACTTCCCAGGAGGTCACCCATCCCAGAACTCCTCTGGCTCAAGCGCGCTTAACTGTGGAGTTTTTCCCACAATCAAGCCCACTTAGCTTGCTACCCATTTGCAAAACCTTAGCAAGTATTGTGCCTCATGAACCATTCAAGTAGAGATCCCTTGACTCTTTTTGAATTTAAGTATGGGGGATTACGCAGTGCATTATATTAGATATCATCTTTTGGGATTCAACTGCGTGATTGACTTTTGCTTTGAGTATTACTTTGATCTGAAAAGAGTCTTGTTTCTTTTGTTTTTTGATTGCTTGATTGTGTTTTTGGGTGGCTTAGCTTAGAGTCTAGTTTGATTTTAGTCCTTCTTCATTTTACAGTAGTACGCACCCTCTGCATTAGACACAGTGCGTACTTGTACGCACTGTATCTTTGTACACAGAGCGTAGGCGCACTTGGTTAAACAGGCTTCCTGTGTACCCTGTTAAAATTAAGAAAATTCCATTTTTATCCATTTAGATTTTGTTTTTCCTAGTCCTTACTGCCCAGATCCACTGGTTGACTGTCAAAAATCTTCACCTGCACTTGTTCCATTAGTGTCAAAAGTTTTAATGAAATTCATTGAGATTTTAGCCTTAGGGTTTCGATTTTTATTGGTCCTGTAGTGGCTTTGGGTTTAGAAGTTGTGAAGCCTTAGATATCTCTGGTTTTGTCAGTCTTCTTAGGAGTCGGACCAGTCGCAAAATCTACCCTCGTGAGCGACCTACCTTTGTGTTGCCTCTTTGCAAAATTTCAATATAACCTGTTCATTTAAAGTTGTGAATTTCATTTTCAAAAAGAACAAAAAGAGATTGAGTTTTTGTTTTGATTAGTTTGTGATTCTGCATAAACTAGTCCTTGGACTGATTATTGCCAAGTAAAACATCCCGGAATCATCTTAGTAGGCTTTTGCTTCTTAGATTTACTTGTTAGGGAAAGTTAGGTAAATTTCCTTTGATTTGCTTTTGAGTGAGTTTTCATAGATTTTCATAGATCTTGAAATTTGATTAAATTAGTTTTACATGCTTTATTAAATAGGAAAATATAAAAGGTCTCCTTTGCAAAGTTTGCTTTAGAGTAGCATTTGACGTCTTTGAAAGAGAAAGGAATTTTTTCGTGAAGTAAAGAGTGGTCATGTT
>APFE030756224.1:70430-105764 GCA_000404065.3 Pinus taeda
CTTACTCATCCCTGGGCAAATTCAGAGAGGCAAGTGTCACAGGAGAAGTTTCTGGAAGATTCCATGATCATCCACCTTTCAAACTGTCTCTGCCATTTGTCTACTCTCACCCATCGCACCCTACAGAAGAGATTTTCAGTATGCATCACACTTTTTGCATGTGGCAGGTGAGATGCATCGCACCCTTAGCACTGAGCAGTCTGTATGGTCCAATTTTGACCAGTTCTAAGTAGTTTTCTATGGAGAACTTCTGGGAGATGATGTAATCAACTGAACTTGTTCCTTTAGGGTATGAAACAACACTTTTAGGGACTCAAAAGCCCTTGGTTTATGGACATATATGATTGGGGTTGCAGTACCCAAATATGTCTATAACAACTGGACAAGTGAGAAAGGAGTGGCAAAAGCTCTATCAAGGGAGGGAGGAAACAAGCAAGGAGCCAAGCAAAAGATTAAGGTTGGTGCTCTCTGCTTCTCTCTCATCTATCTCTCATAAGGAAAACACAAGTTACTTTGAATTGTTTGTTTCTAAGATAGCTACTCGTCTTAGCGGGACTAGCAGCTCTGAATAGACACTAGTTTTCCCGGAAACATGCACAACACCATGTTTGATTCAGGAGCGTCTCATAACCTCATGCCAAAGGCAATTATGGAAAAATTGGGTTTGGACATTACTCGAAAGTATCATGACCTTTATTCCTTTGATTCTAGTAGAGTAGTATTGATCTCATTAAATATTTGGTTGTAAGTTTGGATCAGATTCCAGCGAAAAATGTTCTTATGGATGTAGTTGTGGCCGACATTCCCCCTAGATTTGGCATGCTTCTATCTAGAACATGGGGTGCAAAACACAAAGTGACATTGTAGTTAGATTTATCCTATGCTACTATTCCCGTGTTTGGTCAAATGAGGAAGTTATATAGAGCGAAAAAGATGAAGTACATGATCAAGAGCAAGGACAAACCTATGAATCATCCAATTAATTATGTACATACAGATTTAGAGTCTTTTGTTCTTTATTCTGACAGTGGTTTCAATGATGTAAATAGTCAATTAGTTGAAGTTGAAGATATACCCGAGATTACATAAAATTTCAGAGTTGTACTTCATCAAGAGGGACAAAGGCTTGAAAGTGTCGTTGAACAGTCAACTTTCCACTAGCAGCAAGAAAAAGATGGACAACAACCAAAGGTAGAAAAACAGGTAGAATTTCAGCAGTTGGAAGAAGTTGGTTTGTGGAGTATGGACTTTGATGGAGCAGTCGATAGGGAAGGTGACGGAATTGGTATTTGGATACACAGCCCTGTTTTCTCACCAAATAAGGTCCCAAATAATGTAAGAGTTTTTTCATACAAGTTGGCTTTTGATTGTTCTAATAATGAAGCTGAATATGAGGCACTAATTGCAGGCTTAAAAATCCTCAAAAAGCTGAATGCAAAAAGAATTTCAGTTTATGGTGACTCCAAATTAGTAATCAAGCAAGTCAAGGGAGATTACCAAGCAAAGCATCCTCAAATGAGGGCTTACTATAATGCGGTTTTAGAAATTTTGAGGTTGTTTCCATATTTTACTTTGACATGTGTTCCACGTGCACAGAATGTTATTGCAGATTCCATTGCAACAACAACAAGTAACTTGAAGATTCTGATGAATTCAAACAATAAGTTTGAAATTCATGTGAAACATCGCCCAGTTGTTCTTGATTATCAAAGATATTGGCAAGTGTTTCAAGATGATAAAGAGATTGAAGAATTTCTGCGAAATGAAGGTAAATATCAAGACACTTCTATAGATGGTGAGCAAGATAATGGCGAACCAGACTTAGAAGTAAACCAGATGGAAGTTTTGCAGCTGAAATACAATGTCATCCCTAAAGGCCTCATACCTTTAGAGGAATTATTTGACCAAGATGATGCAGCCCGGAAACCAAGTTTGATGCCGACTAAAAAGGGAGTTGAAGACATGAATATTGGAACAGCAAAAAATCCAAAGATGGTGAAGTTGTCAAAGACATTTCCTTCTCAGGTAAAGGCAAATTACATTAGTTTATTGTCCTCATTTACTGATGTATTTGCATGGACTATTCAGATTTGAAGGAGTACAATAAAAGTATAATTCAGCACATCCTTCCAATCAAGCCAAACCAAAATCCATTTCGCCAAAAGCTAAGAAGGATCAATCCTAAGTTGCTGCCATCCATAGAGAAGGAGGTGAATCAATTATACAAGGCTGGTATAATCGTTCCAATCAGATTTTCAGAATGGATTTCCAATTTGGTGCCCGTGCGAAAGAAGACAGGTAAGATTAGCTTATGCATTGATTTTAGAAATATGAATAAGGTTTCTTTGAAAGATAATTATCCGTTGCCAAAGATGGACCACATACTTCAAAGAGTGGTTGGGGCATCTCGTATGTCGCTGCTCGATGGGTATTCCGGACACAATCAAATTTTGGTCCATGAGGATGACATAGACAAAACAACATTCACTACTCCGTGGGGGACTTTCTGTTATGCCAAGATGCCATTCGGTTTAAAAAATGCTAGTGCAACTTTTCAGCGGGCTATGGATATCACCTTTGCAAATGCGAAAGATGTATTTTTAGTAGTTTATCTTGATGATTTGATAGTTTTCTCTAATTCAGATGAGGAACATATTTACCATTTGAAGATTGTTTTTCAGCGGTGCAGAAAGTATGGTGTATATCTTAATCCCAAAAAGAGTTTGTTTGCCATGGATGAAGGAAAGCTTCTCAGTCACATCATATCAAAGGAGGGCATCCACATCGATCCTGCTCGAGTGGAAGCTATTCAGAAAATTGATTTTCTCCGTAGTAAAAAGGAGATCCAAGCATTCAATGATAAGATGAACTTCTTACGTCGTTTTGTGCCAAATCTAGTAGAACATTTGAGGGAAATCACAAACATGTTAAAGAAAGATAGTGTATTAAAGTGGACCGAAGAAGCTATCAAATCTTTCAATTTGGTAAAGTTGGCCCTTTCTTTAGCTCCAATTTTGATCAGCCCTAATTATTCCCAAGATCTTATTTTATTTTCATTCGCTTCAGAGCATACTATGGCAGTGGTCTTAATGCAGAAAAGAGACCAGCTTGAGAAGCTAGTTGCCTTTTTCAGCAGAACAATAAGAGATGCAGCCTTAAAGTATAATATTATTGGGAAGCAAGCTCTTGCCTTAGTGAAAGTTGTGAAAGATTTCCAAGTATATATTTTGCATTCTCGTATTCTTGCCTATGTTCCTAATGCAGCCATTAAAGATGTTTTAGTGCAGACAGATCCATAAGGGAGACGAGGCAAATGGATCGCAACTTTGTTAGAATATGACTTGGAATTAAAGCCAACAAAACTCATCAAGGGGCAAGGTATGGAAAAACTGATGGCGGAGTCTAATTTGCATGCCTTGGACATAAAATTGATCGTTGTTGTGTCGAAAGAAGATGAGGACAACTCACCTATTCAAGTATCAGAAATTTTTATTCATTCCCCTTGGTATTCTAATATTGTATATGTGCTCCAAAATCTTTCACCGCCTCCAGGAATGGCTAAAAATAAAAGTAGAACTCTGAAATTAAAGGCTGCCAAATTTTTCATTATGAATAATGCATTGTATTGAAAAGATCCTGGAGGTATGTTGCTGAATTGTTTGGTTGAGGAAGAAGCAAAACAGGTCATGGATGATTTTCACAAGGGGGATTGTGGAGGTCACCTGTTTTGGAAGACAACGACAAATAAAATTTTGAGAGCAGGGTACTATTGGCCTACCCTCTTTGCTGATGCTTATAAAACTGTTACAAGCTACCACGAATGCCAAATTTTTCAGGGAAGGAGAAAATTACAAGCACTACCTCTCAAGCCAATTGAAGTGAGTGCTCCATTTCAGCAGTGGGGCCTTGATTTTATTGGAGAGATCCACCCTACATCTTCAGTTCAACATAAGTGGATCTTGACAGCGATGGATTATTTTACAAAATGGATTGAGGCCATCCCACTCGGCAGGCCACTGATACAGTAATAATTCAGTTTCTCAAAAATAATATTTTGTCACATTTTGGTTGTCCTATCAAGCTGATTATAGATAATGCAGTAGCTTTTAAATCTAAAAGGATGATTGATTTCTGTAATAAATATCAAATTACCTTGGGGCATTCAACTGCATACTATCCACAAGGTAATGGATTGGCGGAATCTTCAAATAAATCATTGGTTAACATCATCAAAAAGCTGTTGGAAACAAACAAAAAGAGTTGGCACAAAAAACTTGTTAATGCACTTTGGGCAGATAGAGTAAGTCATAAGAAATCAATTGGCATGTCTCCATTTGAACTAGTATATGGTGTTGATACGGTGTTCTCGATATCTCTCGCAGTCCCGGTGGTAAAACTTTTGCAGGAAGATGGCAGCGAACAGGATAATTTTGAGTGAAGGATAAACCAAGTGATCCATTACAGCAGATGAGAGAGGAGGTTTTCCAGAACACCTTCAGGTTGCAAGAGAGAATCAAGAAAATCTATGACCGGAAGGCAAAGTCAGATAAGTTTTAGATTGAAGACATAGTGCTCAAATAGGATGCTAGAAATGAGGACAAAGGCAAGCACGGAAAGTTCGAGAATCTGTGGAAGGGACCATTCAAAATTGCTACATATTGGGGTCAAAATTCTTTTCTGCTGAAAGAAATGAATGGAGAAGATTGTCCCGGTGGGCCGGTCAATGGTCGGCTGCTGAAACGATATTAACCTTGAGATATTTTCTGTTGTCATAATTGTTCATTGTACATACCATTTTATTTCCTTCATTGCAAGTGTGCACTGTCATCATTCAATCAGTTTGGGGCCCAAAGTGAAGGCTATAAAACTGGAGGGCTGACGTCAGTTTTTTATTACTTCGTGTGGATTGATAGAGTTAGTTTCGAGTCGGTTCTGAGTCAGTTTTTAGTCATGAAATTGAGTCCAGTTTTGAGTCAAGATATTGGTTTTATGTTTGCGGAAGTTATTGACTCCATAGCCCAATGGAAGAGGAACTGTTTGCTTTCTAGAGATATGTAGTTCTTGGCACCTCCAAGGAGCTACCATCCCCATTGGAGTCAATGTTAGTGTCGGTATCTTCATCCCTCCATCAGTGATCAAAATTCTCTTGTTGCATTGCATTTTAGGTGTCTCATTCGATCAGCTGCATTCCATTAGGATCATGGATCATCTGATGGCAGTGGCATATTATCAATTTTCCCTCATGGTCTTTACCTGCTGGCCTATTTTCACAAATTCAGGTCATTTTCTGTCTTTACATTTGTAAAAGCCATTTTTAGAATTTTTAGGTCTCATTAGGTCTAGGGTTTGTCATTAAAGTCTTGTAAAAGCTCAATAATGGTTAGCAGGCACATGAGGAGGTCAAATAAGTTCTCAGCATCAAAAATTTCAATAATCACATGTTCAGTGATTAATTTTTCCTCAAAACCCTGTTTTGAGGAAAAACAGAGTTTTTTCTTCTATGTATATAAATTTCATGTAATTTTATTCTTCTTATATGTAAAAAGTTCGGAAATGCAACCCTAGTCACCTTGCCAAGCTCTTGCAAAAGAGACAAGAGATTCAAAGCATTAGTCCATCAATTTTCAAAAAACAAGTCAAACTGCCAAAACAAAGTTTTAAAAGCCAAAGTGAAAGGCAAACATTAGAAAAGTGGGTTTTTGTAAGTGAAAAATTAAAGTCCCTTGTATATAAAGTGTTTCTCATGTTGAAGGCTTCATTTCTTATGTTAAAGAGAAAAGAGCAAGTCAAAATCATGATTTTTAGAAGAAGGAAGGTGATTTACATAGAAATTTGCAAAGCTTACTAGGCGCGGCGCACCTGCCTTCCAAGCCCGAATTTCATCAAATCGACTTTGAAAAGCTCCCAAATCTTGCAAACTTCATTCTTTCAAGTAATTGGAAGCTCTCATATTTCTATTGCAAAGGTTTTGATCATATTTCAAGGTGTTTCAATAGGTGAAAGATAAAACCCTAGTTTGTTGCATAGTCTATTGAAAAACGTTGTCTAGGGTTTTCAAAAATTGTCATTGTTGATGTTTTCTCCCTACAATCATTTTCACATTCCTCCACTACATTCCCCTCATTTCACATCCCTTACTCCTCCTTCATTCACATTCATCCTACACCCTTCATCCCCAAAACCCTAATACCTAACAAATTCCCACTATTCCCAAACCCTAATTGGCATTCCCAAAATCCTGCCACTCCCAAAAAACCCTACAAACAGCATCACAACCCCTCATTCACAGTCCCACTCATCAATCCCTTTCATTAAACAACAAACAACTATTCTTCATTTAAAATCTCTTCATACTCATCATTAAAACACCATACAATGGCAAACATGGAAACAGATTCACCTTATGAAAGAGATGAGGAAAAAGTGAGTGATTCCTCCCAAGAAATTCATGCACCAGGAAAACCTCACAAGGGAGGGAAACACATCTGGGAGGAGCCCACTACACTTACAGAGCTATTGTTTTGCCCTCTTGCAGTAGCTTGTTTCAAACATCAGTCTTGCTAACAGTTTTGTGATATGGTGGAAAGAGTCAAATACCACCATGAGCTTGCTAGATTATTTGTCCTCCATCTTCACAATGGCCTGGTCAATTTGGTAGGTGTTACATTCACTTTGACACCTGAAACTATAGCTGAAGCAACAGGTATTCCGAATGTGGGTGAACAATGGAACAAAGGATAGCTTGTGGACAAAGAACATTATGAGCCTTATATCAAGGCTAGCTATCAGAAGCATATCAGTAGGGTTTTCCCTTTCAGATACCTACAGGACACATATGCTCCACTCTTGAAGCTAATTATCAATTACTTCAGTTGTGAAGGGAGATTTTCTTGCTTGTACACCTACCATATTAGATTATTGATGCATTTCACTAGGGTGAGGATGATGAACCTCCCCTATTTCATATGCAGAAATACTGATAAAATGACCACATTAGTGAAAAGAAAACCTCCTCATCAACAATACAACAACATTTATTACTTTGCATTGATCAAGATTGTGGTTTTGCATCAACTGAGTTTGCTTAATGTTTCATGGGATGATTTCATTTCACACGAGGTTTTCAAAATTCCTCAAGTGACCCCATCAGTTTTCCAAGAGGAAGGAGGGCCTTCAAATCAGCAAGAGGTGCATGAGGCTCCAACCATCAGTGTGCCAGTATTCATCACTTATCAAAATGGGACAAGGAGGCTATTTGCAACTGCAAAACGAGTACTATCTCCACCTGGGGTGGAAGGGGTCTCATTTTCTTCATCAGATCATAGGCAAATGCTATCTTCACCCGGGGTGAAAGGGGCTTTGCCTTCTTCTTCAACAAATCAGGTACAAGACAAAGGGAAACAACCAGTGCATGAGGAAGGGCCTTCTGAAGATCACAAGAGAGATTTCATTTTGATTCAGGATGATGATGTGGATTTGGGCCCTCAAAGCTCAAGACTGAAAGAGATCATCAAAGATCAAGAATCTGACATTCATGCCTTAGCTCTTAACCTTGAAAGGGATAAGTGGATCATCAATTACCTTGAGCAAAGGAACAAGCAACTGGAGGATCAGCAGATGATCATGGTGCTTCAAACTATAAGGGAAAACCAACAAGCAACAAAGAGGAGGAAAGTCAAATTGACATCGCTTGAGCAAGAGATTGATGTTGACTGGGAATCTTGGCTAGAGAGGACAAATATGCACTTGGAGAAGCTGCTTGAGAAAGCAAATAAGGAGAAAAATATGTTGAGGCACATGGTTTTTCATTATTTGGCAAGAAATAAGATTTGCAAAGCGAGAATAAGGAGCTTAAAAGCCAAGTTGAGGAAATATTTGAGGAGGAAGAAAGACCAAGATAGACTCAAAATATTTGCTGAAGCTTCCTTGGCCCAACATAGTACTTAGTGCAGGTCACTCAATCCAAATTTCAAGAAATTTGGCACACTTTTTGACAATTTTGAAATTTTGAAGGAAAAAACAGGGTTTTCTACCTGGTGCATAGCGCCACCCGACGCTCGCTTTTGCTAGGGACATTTGGAGGAAAACTCTACATTTTTGGATTCCTTGTGAAAAATTATGAATACCCAGAAATTACTAGAAATTTTTGTCAAGTTTTGGGCCTCCAAAAGGGTCAAAAACACCTCAAAAATGCCCTCTCTACCCCTTTTTGGCCACACAGGAAGCAGTGTTGGTAGAACTCGCTTTTGGAGAGGAAAATGGACACCAAATTCAGAAATTTCACTTGTTCTTGAAAGTAGATAGATAGAAATGTCCAACGAGCCCACTTGGAGAAAATTTGGTGCATGGGAAGGCTTCCAAAATTAGCTACAAAAAGGCGCTATGCACAAGGAAAGTGGCGCGGCGCACAGGATGGAAAATTGCTATCTTTGCCAAAAAACTTTAGTTTTCGCCGAGTTTTTCCCCAGTTTGACTTTTTTCTCTCTCATGGTCAAACTCATAATGTAAATTGATGTAACTTGATGGAATTTGATGTAAAAATAGTAAAAGTTCACTCATGGAGGTAGATACATCATGTATAGGTGGTTTTGAAACTGAATGAATCAGACTCCTAAGTTTTAGAGCCAAGGTGTTCCACTGCCTATTTTTCAGTTCTTAGTTTAGATCTTGTTGAAATAGCTCCTAAACTCATGAATTCAACCCCTAAAGGCTAGCATGGGTTGTTTGTTGCCTATATCTAGTACTTTTTTCAGTCATTTGTAAAGGTTGGACTCTTATGAAAGCTTTGAGCATCATTATACATTCATCTCTGCAGTTTGGCAAGGAAATAGACCAGGGTTTGCAGCATTTTGTGGGATTCTTGTGGAAAGGTGATTTAGTATTGTTTCTCCTTCTGTAATTCAAGTTATCATGTGTTTATGTGTGCCATTATCTCTTTCTTTTTCAGCTTAACTAAATGAATCAAGTATAAAGGTGGAAATCAGTGATTTGCAATGCTCAACCTTAGGGTTTGTTTATCTTTTCATGTTTTCTATTGTTTGAAGAGCATCCTTGATACTCTCTTCAACTCCTCACCAGTCTTAAGACTCTCCATTTCACTTATTTCAAATTACTAAAGCATTTGCCTACCTCGCCCCACAGAAATCTCTGCAAGACTGAGTTCATTCCCCGGACCCAAAACTGCCTTTCACTTTTGATCCAACAAACCTACATAAAACTCAATCAAACTCCTCTGAACATATACCTAGCCTAAAATTATTCTTTACATCATTCATCTCAAGCCTCATTTGCTATATTTTCCTGATATTGACAGGGAGAGAGCCCTCTCCTGACCTGGTAGAGCTAGCTACCAGGTTATGCGTGGTTTGAAGTTACCTTAGACCTGCCTTTCTCAGCCTGAGGTAGATTTAGGCCCTAACAACTCATACCTAGTAGTTTGAGCAGATTTCCTAGAAGCTATGTTTTAGAATTTCTCATAAGCATTCTTTTCCCTCATTTCACTTCATTTAAGCTTAATAAGTTGCTTGCAGTCCCTATTCATCTCCTAAAAATTTCCCTACCATCATTTCCATTCCTCAAACCCCTCATTTCATCTTTTCACTCATTCCTCATTGTTTTTTCCATTTTCCTGATTCTAGGGTTTCTACCATCATGGAGGGAGATTCTTCACCAAAGAGGAAAAACACCATAAAGGAGGCAAAATCCTCAGATATGAGCCTACCAACTGCAATGAAATCAACTCATCACCCTTCATCAAGCAATGCTTTGAAGATGTAAATTGTCTAGAGTTTTGCAAAAGGGTATGTGAAGTAGGTTTTCATGAAAAATTGATAGATTGGAATACCACTCATTTGAAAGGGGAAAAGGCCATCATAGCAGGGGTTGAGTTTACATTTTCAGTGGCTGCTATTTCACTTGTTATAGGGATACCTGATCATGGAGAAAACTGGTTTAAGGGTATGAATTTGGATCTTGAACAATACAGGTCTTTCTCGAAAACACCCTACAAGGAGACCCATACACACATTATCCCATTTAGGTACATGTTGGAGAAGTATGCTCCATTAATGAAGGTTGTCATGAAAATTTTCACCTGTGGGGAAGGTCTTCTAGATTGTATGCATATCACATCCGACTTCTAATGCACTTCACAGCTCAAAAACCTCTCAACATGTGCAATTATCTATCTAGAAGCCTTGTCAAAATGTCTAGAAAGGTAAAGGTGAAAAACAAAGAACACTACCCTAGCCTTTTTCATTATAGCTTGATAAAGACTATAGTTCTCCATTAGCTTGTAGAGAAAAACATGACATGGGATTCTTTCATAGAAACAACTTTGAAATGGCATGAGACTAATGTTTCACTTCAGCATCAAACATACCAACACAACAGATGGAGGTAGGATCATCAATCCATTCAGTGGAGGTTCCTGAAGAACCTATACCTGAGGTGGCTAGAATGTATCAAAGAGGAAAAAGGCTTGTGTTTACTTCTCAGGTTGAGAAAAGGGCCAACCCTTCTACATCGGCAAAACCGGGATCACATATACAAGATGAAGACTTGATTGAGTATGAATTTGAATTGGTGGACTTGGAAACAAAAAATGAGCCTTCAAGCATGCAACATATTATCAAAAAGAAATATTCTCAAATTAGAGAACTCATGGACAACATGGCAAGAGCAAGGTTTGTTATCTCCTTCCTAGAACAAGAAAACAATTAGCTTAAAGCTAGATGACTCATCATGGAGAAAGAGAAAACTAAATTGTTACACCAGGCAGGCAAAGGCAACGCAGTTTTGGAGCCTAATGAATCTGAGGAAACTAAAAAATAAGGCAAGAAAAAGAGGCCAAGGACCAAGGGACTCAAAAAGGCATTGAAGAAGGAGAAAGGACACAGTTTGCTAGATGAAGACCTAGACATGGAGGACAAAATTGCCTTAGAGATCAATGAAGACAGAAAGTATTGGCTAGATAAGGTCAATGATCACTTGGACAAGCTTCTTGACAAAGCCAACAAAGATAAACAACTACTAAGGCACATGGCACATCACTATCAAACCAGAAACATGATATGTAATATCAAGCTGAAGCAGTTGGAAAACAAGATCAAGGAAACCCTAAAGGACAAAAATGAGAGGGATAACTTAGAGATGCTTGTTGAAGCATCCATGAGGGCTTGACATACATCATTTTGCAGCTCATGACCAATTTTGAAGGAATTCTAAGCATTTTTTCTTTTTTGGCTATTTTGGTTCCAAATTCAGAAAATTTTTCCTCAGACCTCCAATTAACAAATGGTTTGCATTTTTGGAAATATCATGGCCTCCTCTCAAAACCCATTTCATTAGATTTTTTAGAGAGGGCCCCAATTTTGATAAAAAGGAGAAAAAGCGGTCAAAAATCAACATTCTGCCCCTCTTTTTGACAGGCGTTGCGCTTCTGGAGACACCTTGGGAGAATGAGTTTTTTAAGGCCTTCCCATAGGTCATTTAAAAAAATTCAAGGTGCTATGGAAACTATAATAGAAAATCTAGTTGACCGTTCTTTCAAACCTTCATTTGGACCTCACGAAGGCACCTTAAAGTGGGCTCAAAGTCGGCGCTGTCCTTTTGCAAACTTCTGTGTGTTTTCATTTAAATTTCACTGTGTAATTTCCCAGTTTTCAGTTTCACTTGGTCAAAGTCAAAACTCTTGATGTAATTGAAGTTAGTTCGAGGTTAGATGATGTAATCATGAATACATATACATGATAGGTTGTTTTTATGGTTTATTAGGCCTCGTTAAGGAAGCAAAATCCAAAACAAAGTCTAAAAGAAGTGTTTGTATTTGACCTTCTCACTCTCACATGTTGGTTGAGAGAATATTAGAAGCAGTTCCACCACCTAGGAATTCGAATCTTGAAGATGGGGAAGTGGTTCAATTGAGTCTATATGTATCATTTCTTATTCATAGAGAAGGGTTGGACTTTTCTGGAGAAGGCTTGTATCTTATGTTCTCTTCAATTAATACAAGATCAGTTGCAGCTATATTTCAAGAACTCTAGTTCAGTGAGTCCATGGTGTTGTTTCCTTTTCCTATCAATTTCTAATGGATAAATCATCTCTTTTTACATGATTTATCTTCTTCCTATTAATTTCCTTTCAGTTATATAGACAAAAATCTTGAATCTAAGCTTTGTTTATGTGGAATTCATACTTGTGTTTCTTTTCTTCTAAAGCTAATGAATTCATGCTTTCACATGCTCATTAGGTTCTCTGAAACTCACAAATCTATACTACATTGACAAACACTCTAAGTGCACCATAACATAGTGATATATAGCTCCCATTTATACTTGTCTCTACATACTTGAGGCCCTGACCTAATTTCCTGTTCTAAACCCTAGTCCAACAAACCTAAAAAACCTAAATTCACAAATACTCAAAACAAACTTATATATCTAGCCTAAAACCTGTTTCTTTACATATATTCATTGACAAATCCTTTGAGAGATCCCTCTTTGGTTCAATAGGGCTAGACATTAAGCTGAAAGTGGTTCGAGGTTACCTCTTTCAATCTCCTCCTCAACCTAGGAAATTGTAGAGGATAATAGGTCCTTCAACTGCTTGATCAACATATTTCCTTGATGTCATGAAATTTAGTTGAGCTTCTTCCTTGTAGGGCATCAACCATTGATAACTTTCCTTCTTGGTTCATCATGTCATTCCTTTCTTCATGGAAAGTAGCCTTCTTCATATCTGGAACCTTTGTCATATGGCTAATTCTTCCTCATGATGCTTCTTCCATCCACCACATGAATGCTAGTTGTATTTGTACTTACAATTCTTATTCCATTAGCCTTGCATGAACTCATCCATATATTATTCAAGAAATCAAAACACAACATTAAATCAAATCGTACCTTTCAAGATGGATTTTCATTGTGACATCTTCTTGTGGGTATCAACATCCTACATACATGTTGACAAATCTCCCAATGATATCCATTGTCAAGGGTATCCATATTTTTCAGACTTCCATTAGGGTCTTCATATCTTTTTGGGAGATTTCCTTGTCAAATCCTCTTGTTCTTTTGGATGTTGATTGCCTTCATCAGGGTTGCATATCTCACGATCTCTTCCTTCCTCACACAGTCCATTCTTAGGAGATTTCAATCAAAGTTTCTTGATTGTAGTCAACCACCTCATACTTTATATGAGGACATATTATGTTGATTTCATCTAGTGTGACTTATGCCTTCTTGCATCCTTTCAGAGGAGGAGATCCTTTTTATCTTGATCATGCTTCTTAAAATAATAGTAATGATCCATGCTACCTGCAACCATATGGCATGACATTATAATATTAAATACAAGCATTCATGCCTTATTTTACCTTTTAGGTCATCTAGGCTTCTTCTAGCAGCTTCCTTGATTGAAAAGATCTTCAATCCCTTGATCTGCTTCATTTCTCATGTCATCATACAATCATCCCATGAATTCCATAAGTTGGAGTTCCTGATGAGACACTTGCTTCTTCTCTATATTAGTGAACCCTTAAATGAGGATTCCATTAGAGAATCTTAAGGATCTTGCATATCCCCATCTGGTAGATGTTTCCTTTTTGACTTGATGTATGATGAGCCTCGTCCTGGATGAATCATTCCTTTCCTTCAATGTCCACTGAGGTTCCCAAGAGCTATATCCTTCATGTTTCTCTGCCATGGATTTTGTCCTTCATGATTCCCATGGTGATATCACGAGGTTTTGTTTCTAATACTTCCATGATAACACGATGCATCTTATTATCATGGTCATATCTATAACAGAAGCTTATGATAAGACCCTTTTGTGAGGGAGACCATCACAATCATAGTAGAGGTCTGTTACTCCCTCTTTCCTTGGCCCTTTTCTTCGGCTTCATCCATATTTCTGGTGATATGAGCTTCTTTCCATAATATTTTCATAGCATTGAATCTTAGATATATTATTCTATCTTGTTCGAGGACCGAAAATCTCTTTCCTTTCTGCACATGTTTGAGTCCTTTATCCTTCAATACTTTTGCCATCAACTTGTATTTCTCTATCTAGCATAGAGACCACACATTGTTGAATGAGGTAACATTCTTGATCATAGACATTTGTTACCTTAACTATCAGTTAGAGCAATGATGATTATCTTATTATTATCTTTCCCAAATCTCCCGATTGAGATCTCATGAAGATATTCTTTGATACCTTCAATCGGGTCTAAGTGATATGACCTTCTTCACTATATTTCAGAGAGTATATCTTCGAGTAGTTCATATATTTCTTGATATACCCTTTCTTGCTACATAGGGATGGGAGGAACTTAAGAGTCCCCTCCCATGAATTTAAAGGAAACATTTTTCCTTGATATGTTCACTGACTTCTCTTCTTCTTTTTTTCCCTTGGAAGAAGTTGTAATTTTATTCATAAGACAAAATTACATTTGTAGATGCTAAGAAGCATATGCATATGGTCTATTTCTGTTTTCACAAAAAGATAAACAACAACAAAAAATAAAAAATAAAAGATGAAATGTTATTATTTTCTCCCTTTTGTTTTTCTCCACCTTTCGCCAACCGCTAGTGTTGGGGGTGGCTGTTACAATGGATAGCTGATTTTCGTTTGTGTTTATGGGAGAGTCTTTGTCAAAATCATATCCTTCTGATCCATGAGTTCGCTTGTTGCCCAATATTTCCATTCCTGTTGGCTGGGATTCTTTTTGCTGCAAGGGGTTGCTAGGGTCTTCCTCTTCCTTTAGTTTGTTGTTCTAGACTTTTTGATCATCCATTTCTGCTTTATTCTCTATTGTGTCTACTTTTTCATCCAAGGGGATTGTATATTGCCATCCTTTTAGCTTTCTCTGTTGCTTCTTGTTCCATTTGGGGATTTGTTTTGCTTGTGGATAGGCGTTATGGAGGTGGCCTATTTGTAGACATCCACGACATAGGAATGTTGTATTTTCATAATCTAACGGTTGTGTCCACTATGTATTATTGAAGTTCAGTGTTATACTTCCTGGTAGTCCTTGGCTAAGATCTACTTCAACACATATTATGGTGAAGGTGAATATTCCCCTTGTAATTTTGTTCCCATCAATCTTTAGGAACTTTCCTAGAGTGTTCCCTATGGCGATTAATAGATTATGATGCCAGAAGTGTAGTGGAAGGTTGTGCACCTTGGCCAAACTAGCATCTTTGATGCCACCATTATGTTAGCATCAAATTATGGAAACCAAGGGGTCATGAAGAGCCCTGCATTTCCCCAGAACCATGGTCCCTTGTTGAGGATGTGTTCCCTTTCCTATTTTGTTTTGAATCTGACTATGAAAAACCCCTTGGGGCATAAGTATATTTCGCAGTTTGGTGACCATGGATCATATATCCATTGGTGAAAAACATTAGATTTGGGCCAAAATCCATTGAATCTGTATATAATTGATTTGGAGTAGAGATTTGAGTACAAATTATTTACCTCGGGCATTGTGATGGTGAGAGCAGGATTCTCTGTTTTTTGTTCTACAATGTAGGGCCCAGGAAGCTCAGGCATTGTTGCTAGTTTGGTTTGCGCTTTGCCTTTACCTTTGACGGCATCCTTAAAGGAGCTTGTACTCTTTGAGATGGTTCCATAACATCCACCCCACAGGTAGAGGTTGATTATGATGGTCGAGTCTGTGGTTATGTTATAATCCTAAAGGGTGTAGTTATCTAGTAAACTGAGACCTGCGTAGATCAAATTTTTCCTATATGTTGGTATACCAAGGTGGTCCTGTATTTTATACCTTAGATCCTAGATCCTACTCCCCATCCAAATCCTCCAACAAAAATTCCTGCCTTCTAATGTTTTGATGAATATTTGTATAATATCTGCCTCGGTAGGGTGTAGATCCGTCTGAGAGAGGGCTCGATTTGTTTCCCCAGTGTCCAGATCTGAGCATATCAGATCTATGTCTAGTTCTTACATCACCAGAGCTGGGCTAACTGATGGGTCTTCCAACCTTGCAGTGTTCAGTGTTGTGTTGTTCTGCATTGAAAGGTTGTTATCGGTCAAGTTTGCCCCCTGCTTTGCTTTGTCATGCACCTTCACCAGTTCCTTCTTGTCTTCGAGCTATGATAACCCTCAAATCTGAAAATATTGATTTAGATCTAGCCATTTTAGGGGGAAATCTGCTATATAGATTCCTGGTTGATGGGGGTTTGACCATATCGGAGCCCAATCGGTTGCATTATGCACCAGATCTAGTGTGTGATTACGAAACCCCAAGGAATCAATCAAATCTGGTATCCCCAAGAAATTTGTCTGCCACGTAAGATGACTTGTAAGAATAACCTTGGCGTCGTTGTCGATCGAGTGCTTGATGGTGGGAACAGCGGCCCTGATATGCATATCATCGATGATGTTCTAATTTTCATCGAGGGGGGACCTTCAAATCGACCTAGACATAACCCTTCTCGCCCTTAAGATTGGGTTTCTTCACCCCGACTCTCTTCTTGGCCATGTAGACAACTCCTCGACCGCTCCTGCCATTGTTGGCGCCTCTAACCTACACTGCGACAATGGAGACAAGATCATTCTCAGAGGCAAACAGGTTAGAAGCAGAACCCAATTCGAGCCTGGACTTGACCTCTAGTAGGGGGGAAGCAATAGAACGGAGCCGATGGGGAGAAAAGGCGGACCCCAATGTGGATCCATTGGTGAGACAAGCCATGGGAGAAGAAGTGCGCAACGATGTCTCGGCTTGTAGATTTGGTGTCGAGGCAGTTCGGTCGAGCGTTGTAGCAGTTGCGATTGTTGAAGCCATTCTTTCTCCATCCATTCTTTCTCCATCATATATATATATATATATATATATACTCATTGACTTCTCTTATCTATGAGGATTATGAAAATCCTTCTTATTCCATGCAAGGAGCTTTGATGACCCATCCAACCTATAGATCTCCTTGCACTCATGAAGTCATTTTACCAAATTGATTAATGAAAATAATTACTTGACACGTGAAGATAAAATCTTCAACTTGATCATGTTGAAAGTGGTTGAAGCAGATGCATTGATGCTTCCTCGGGATGAGATCCTTGTTGTATTGATAGGAATATTTCCTTCTTTGTCTTCGACTTACTTCGACTTATACATATGACAAACTATTGATATACTTGGGATGACATTGTATTGCTATCATATAAGTGGACTATGAAACCTTGTAGTATGCAACATTGTGTAGAAACATGGAGTATTGAGGTCGCTTGCCATGTTGTATAGAGACCCATTAGTTAGTATTGATGTATCATAGGACTCCTCCATTTATTGAGTATTGTCCATACAAACTTCTATATATGCCCTTGAATATGTGTCATCAAGCTCTGAGAATCTGAGATGTCAAGACTATTCCTTTTATAGAAAGGATTCAATGTGAGGTTGAAATCCTCATATTGTGGCATCAAGACTACGGGTAGTATGAGACTTGTGAAATAAATGTCATCTGGCTGTGTATATTCGAACTAAACTACTGTATGAGCTCTCCTAACTGAGTCTTTTGCCTCTAATCATTTGCATCATTTGTCCGAGTTTTCTTAGGCTAAGAATGTGGGAAGAATCCTAGTATAGGACATCAAGCCGTGGGAGACTGTAATCTGAAATTGTGACATTGTATACTGCTATTGTAGACTAATCCTTGAATGTCTCTTTTAGCCACCCTTCCTTTGACATTAGTACCTTAGCTCTAATACCATGTTGAAGAATTTAGGGAAAATGTACTTAATGGGATTCTTCTTCGCATGATAGCTATTTGTGAGGTTCTTTTAACTTTTCTTATTAGTAAAATATTTCCTTATTATTAGAGCATGTTTGCTTAGTTCATCACATAGTTACAAAAAACAAAAGAGAGAAGAACACATGATGTTATCTTTCTACCAGGGCCAAAACCCCTCACTCTTTTAGAGGAAAACCCTCACAAAATTCTTCTTATAGAGATTCCAATTAACGAATACCAATACCATGACCCTTGACCTATTTAGCCACTCCAAGACCAAGGCACCAATCTTCTTCTTTGTCACTGCTTGAGATCATCATATTCACTACACCACTGAGGTCATCACTACTGCACCACCAATATCTTCATTATTGTTGCAACACCATTGCTGCACTTTCACTGAGGTCTTCATAACAATGATATCTCCATATACATGAATGAGAGTTTCACTGAGATCATTGTTGCATCATTTGCTACACCACTGATATCTTCATTGGAACACCACTGAGACCATGATTACATCTATGCTGAGATCATAAATGTGTCTAAAATGTAAGTCGAGATAGAGTGTATCACTGTGTGATCACAAAGATCCTTTTCATCACAAATATACCAAGACTGTAACCACGTTTAGTATGCTAAGACAGTTGTGACTGCGTCTATAATATATGTCGAGACAATGACTGAAACTAGGATGTCGAGACAATGATTATGAGGAGGTCAAGACACAAATATACTTCCCCATCTAAGAATGTGAACTCCTATACTTCATCCAAAATTCCTGTACCCCTATACTTCTCCGATATTTCAGAAGAATCTGAGTTCCTGTGCTTTCGGTGGTGACCCTAGCTAGGTATTTATAGTAGTTCATTCTTCATATTAAGTTGACATGTGCTAGTGAAATGTTTTGTCTTCATTTTTGAACCGACATCACTGTATTTACTTTGTTTTGCTAGCCGACATGATGAAGAGGATTGTGCTTGTCATTTGGAGGGCTAGTTGACACTGTTTATGACTCAAATACATGCCCAAGAAGCGTTATTTATGACATTGACTCTTTGACCTCTAAAGATAAATCCTAAGGCTCTCATTGGGAGCAATCTTTACATGAAATTCTTGCACAAGAAACCCATGAAGCAAGCATAATAATAAATTCATTTTCTTGTTTACAAAAATCATATTTACAATGTCTTTATGAAGACTGAACCTAGTTACCCTTTCTTCAACATCCAGAGCTAGGGAAATTGTAGGATTGGGTAGGGAACAACATTTGGCAACAAAGGGTCCTCCTTGAGCTATAAAAGACCCAGTAGTATCCCCACAAATAATACCATATGAAAGTATTTTCCAAGGGGAATGAGACCAATTTCTTGAACCAAAATATTAGAACTATAACATTGTAATCACAATACCAACAAGAGTAGTTGAAATGCAATAAAATTACCAGTAAACTTGGTGTAGAAGCATTCTAAAATACCACAATGGGATCCTAGTGTTAACTCTCCCACTAGCTAACACTCTGAACAACTGTGTCCACCCTCATATATTTTCAAATTTTGCAAAGAATCCAACCAACTGTAAGGGAAGCAACAAATCACTGATTTTTTCTAGGTGGTGTGTTAGGATTGGAAGGAGCTTGTTATTTATCCATTGTTGAAGTAAACGACGTCTATATATATGAATCGAAGGTGAAATTCAAATAATTAAATGAAATGACTATCTAGGATAATAAGATTGTGTATGGTCATTTGATTAAATTAACTTATTTATTTATTTTAGACAATATGGATTATTTTATCTATTTTGTATTCATTTTCCATACATTATTCCCTTTTGGTTGTTACGATGGAAATTCTCTTGATTGTTTTTTGTTAAAATATTAAAGGAGTTGATAGATTTTGAAAATGACTCAAAACAAGAGTCATATAGTCATTCACATTGTTAGTTTTTTTCAATATTATTTTTTAAAGTAAAAATAGGAAAATATTGGTCTCAATTTTTTCTCGACTCTCTCCCCTTTTCTGCGTTACTCTCTAGTGTCCTCATTTGGATTTGAACTAAATAAGTCAGTAGTGGATGATATACAATAATACCACTAATTAAATTGAATCATAATGATTTACGGAGATATATTGATCATTGGGATGTAGAAATAAGCATAAACCATGGGTGTCTGGTTTAACATCAACCAATGGGATGTAGAAACAATAAGATTACTTGAATATATATATATATATATATATATAAACATTGCATTGACATCTTGCATCCCTATCTTCATTTTTTGGCTTTTGAGACACTTGAGTCCCACATTCATCTCTTCTTTGCAATTGGCATTGATCATGTGGACTGAAACTTGCCATCATGATAATATTATTTGAAATGATTTTGATAATAAATCATAGAACTTAAACATAAAGACAAAATGTATATTAGATAATAAACCAATTATTTAGCCTATGGAACCTCATTAACTGCTTTCATTATATACATCTTATAATGAAATACATCATGTTGGGTATCATGTTAGGTATCTTATAATGAGATCTTGAATTTAGGAAGATAATTATCATGTTGGGTGTCTCTCATAAGAATCCATAAGTACTTCTAAATTATTTGGGGGGTATACATAGTCATTTGTGAAAGCAAGTGATGTTTTTCAAGCCTAAAAAATTGATGAGGACTATGTGCAAGCATGACATATAGAAAATATAAGCCACAAAAAAGGGTAGCCAAGTAGTTCCAAAATAGAAAGAGCACTAAGACTCTTGTAAGGAGGGAAAGAAGAAATGGAAAGGGAAAGACAAGAAGACAACAACCATCACACATGAATACAAGGATCCAGGTAACCACTGTAACTATTGCAATATCAATGGTCACACTGAAGAAAATTATTGGAAACTGCATCTCGAGTTGAACCCTAAGAATTGTAAGAAGCATGCTAATAAGAAGAACCTTCTAGTCATAGGTTTAAGAAATCAGGTAGAGAACAACTCAAATGTGGATGAGAATATTTCCTACACTTCTTTCTAAGAGGAGGTGAATTTGAATATCCTTCAACATATAAAAGAGAAAGAGATGGGAAAAATATTCCATGTCAAGATTCAGGTTGAGAAGACCAAGGTAGATGTTCTATTCGATTCCAATTTGCAAGTTAATCTCATAGCAATCAATCTAGTCAACAATATTGTGTTGGAGGTTCATGATCATCCAAGTCCATGCTTAATGGGGTTGGTGAACAAGAATGTAGAAATCAAGGTCATGAAAAATTATAAGATAAAATTTGTTTTAAGCGCAAATTTTATTGATGAAGTGGAGTTAGATTTAGCACCCCTTGACATGTGTTCAGTAATGTTTGGAAGCCTATACATGTACATGAGGGGTGCGATCTTCAAGCAAAGAGTGAACCAATACCGCATGATCAAGGATAGGGAGTCCTACATCATCAATGAACATTAAGGTCAATCCAAGATCTCACTAATAAGTGCCAACTAACCCAAAAAGTTGATTATTTATAGTAAGAAATATGTGTTGATTTTATTAAGTCATAATCAACTAGGTGATGAAATCACAAGGGTGAATGAATCCTTGGAGGGACGTGCTACAAAGAAAAAACAACAGGTGAAGGATTTGCTATAGGCACATAGAGGAATGCCCCAGGACCCTAAAGGGCCACCACCGAAGAGAGAAGTGGAGCATGAGATATAGTTGTTGTTTTTCTCATCATTACCATACATAGAATATAAATTACAATTTGTTCTAGAAGTAAATGAGAGAAGAAGTAGTTGTAATAACTACGAGTAGGAAGTGATTCAATCAAGCACCTCACCTTGTATGTCACCCATTAACATCATACCCAAGAAGGATGGGACTTGGTAGATGTGTATTGAATATGGAGCTTTGAACAAGGCTACACTTAAGAATCGATACCCTTTATACAAAATTGATGATTTGTCAGACGAATCGTATCATGCCATCTATTTAACTAAGTTATATCTCAAATTGAGATACTACCATGTTCATGTCAAAGAATTAGATACATGGAACACCACCTTCAATACAAGACAAGTTTTTCATGAACGGTTGATCATGCCATTTGGCTTATGTAATGCACCATCTACATTTATGAGACTGATGAATGGTGTATTACCCCCACATTTAGATTCATTTGTTATAATTTCTTTGGCTCATATATTGATTTATCAATCTACTTAGAGGAGCACATCTCACATCTCGTGTAGGTATTAAAGACTTTGAAAAACCACTAAGTACTAACTACCTCATGAAATGTAAGTTTGCTCAACAATTTCGTGTATTGGATAATGTGATCAGTGGAGGGGAACTCAACATAGATCCCACAAAAATGGAGGACATGATAATATGGTTAGTTCTTATCAATGTCATTGAATTTAATGTTGGCATTATGATGCATGTGTTGTACTTGATGGCAACCCTCTCATAGAAGATCATCTCACTTACATATACTTAGATGAATATACAAATGAAATATCAGATGTGACTGAATGCATGGGATGCAAGACAACTAAAAGGAATCAGATGATAGATCTAAGTGTGACAAGTTAGCTTTGCCATCAAGTCCAAAGGGGGAGATTGTTGGCATTATGAGACAAGTGTTGTCCTTGATGGCAAACCACACAGATGACAAATCAAAGTGCAGAAGGTCAGCAGCAAGGAATTGATGAACAAGACTACAAGAATGAAGAGAAAATACACATACGCAGGTTCATCGTGACAGATCCGCGTATACACGCATGTTAGTCGTTACAAAGTCGCGTATGCGTATGCACGCACATTCATGCAAGGAAAAGCGCGTATATGTTGGAAAACTTACCTATGGTCCGTGGCGGTTAGTCCTTGGAATTTGAACCTATGGTTTTTTCACCATGGCATCTCGACAGACGTGTTGATCCCTAGTATTGAGTTGATGGTATTGGTTTGTTATGGTTTTGGACCATGGTATTGGGCAAGGCCTAAGACTATAAAAGAGAAGAAGATCATTAGGCAAGGATATGGAAAAAGTCTTGAATATCTGATGAAGGATGAGATCCAGTATGCAGGTTATGGGTTGCTTCATCTAAGCTAAGGAGGGATCTCACAAGTTGATGGAGAACAAGATCTAAGGATAGATCGGGATCAAATGGTTTGAAATGAACTATCTCTATATGATTGATTATGTTTATTCTAGATCCATATACTGACGCATGTAATGATCTGAACTGGGTTTGAAATTGCAGCAAGTCATGATTGAATATTTATAGATCTGTACGCGGGTTGACTTTTGAAAAAGCGCGTATGTACGCGGGTTTGGTTTTTCCAAGTAGCGTATGCACTTTAATGCTTGATTTTGATGATACAGTTGGTCTGAATAGTGTTGCAGAGTTCAGGGTTCTGCTCTGTGTTTCGGTGACTGCCTTTTGTTGACAGTGTTCAGCGTTTCAGTATTGGGTATTGATGTTGCTAAGTGTTTGTGAATTTCAATGATATTGATGGGTCCAGTATGAAAATTGGATGAAACGTGGCCTTCAGATTGTAGTGGTGTGCTTCAGTGTATCCAGTCTGAAAATTTATGAAACGTGGTACCTGGAGGAGAGAAGATGGTAGGTCAGCACCTACGTACTAGTATCTAAGCTAGTACAAGAGCTAAAGGAAATCTTTGGAGCATTGTAGCAAGTAGTAGCCTGCGTACTAGTAAATGGATCGGCTAGTACAAGAGCTAAAGGAAATCTTTGGAGCATTGTAGCAGGTAGTAGCCTGCGTACTAGTAAATGGATTGGCTAGTCCAAGACCAAAGGGTGTTGTAGCTCCCGTACTGGTATAAGGCTGCACCAGTACAAAATATTGTAAAAGGATTTTCTTATTAAGAAGAAGTTGAGATGACTTGCAGCAGGTGGTTTTCTCCTGCATTGGGTTTCCACCTTATATCATGGTGTTCATGTGTGTGTTCTTTATGTGTGATGATCTATTCTGCTTACTGTTAATAAGGTTAATAATGTTCTGATGCATTTACAGAAGATAAGCTAACTGAATCATAAGATTACTGCATGTACGCTGGTTGCTTTTAACATAGTCGCGTATATACGCGGATATCCTTAACTGAAGTAGCGTATATGAATCTGAGTATGAAAATGAAAAAGTTTTACTGATTTGATAATACTGATTCACCCCCCCCTCTCAGTATTATTTCCAACACTCTCTAGCACAAACATTGCTGCAGTGGCCAAAACTTTCATGAAGGAAGACTCCCAACCTTCTGAGCCACCTCCTTTTTCATATACAAATTTCAATGAGGTAGGCAAGTTGCTGGTGGACATGTTAACCTCTGTGTTGGGGTTCTCCACAAATGAGCATGTTTATGAAACTGTGTTGGTCATGCTATCTGCATATAGCCTTGGGAAGCCTCCTGCTGTTAAATAAAATTATGCCAAGTTTATTGGCCAATCAATCCATGACCAATGGAGGTCAATCCAGGCAATACATGAGCAAGTTGAACTAATAGGCATGGCTCATGTTGAAATACAAAGAGCCAGAATAGCACTAGGAATCATGCCTGAGCAAGCAAATAAAATGATACATTTTCTCAATAACCACACTAGGGAGGAATTGGCAGCTCTAGAAATCAACAGCAGAACAGACACTATCCTGACAGCTAAGAAAGTGCTAACTTTGAGGAATTTCACTCAAACACTAGAAAGAAAATGTCAGGAGATGAAGGCAGAAACTGATGAATGCAGGGCATAGATGACAGTGTTACAGGATAAAGGACTGTCGAGCCTAGTGACTGGCTCAGGACAACTGCTGTCATATAATCAGTATATCACAAGGATCAACAATTATGTTGAGAATCAAATAATAGCATCCAGCAGCTCCACAGAAGAAGCAAGGCCTCCCTCTGGGCAGTCTCTGTATGACAAATTAGAAAATCTATTTTTTATTGAGCATGAGATAAATCATCTATTTGAGGTGCCTCCAAACTTCTACAGATATACAGAAGCAGATAAAATACTGGTAAAGATAAGGAGACATCAGCTACCTCCAGCTGATTGGTGGCAGGCAATGCTGGAAATTCTGCCCAGGTGATCCCATCATATCATTCCTTTTTGTGAAAAATTCAGATCTCAGTCACAGTACAGGTCAGTAGACAAATCAGCACGCAGGTATCACAGGGAGCATCCATACAGTGACTCACCAAAGCACTCAGACAGCAGTCTCAATTAATGCAGAATTAAAGGCACAACTAACAGCCAACTTCCTTAGCCAAAAAGTCAAAAGTTGTCTGACAGAAAGATAGCTACCATCTCAACATTAAATTCTGTAGTTATTTCTTTCATTTACTTTTTGTAAGAGAGTTGGTGGTGCAATTTATTGCACAATTACTCACTATTCAGATATTTTGTATCCCATTTTGTATATATATCCCCTCAAAGAACGCATTGAGGGTCGGTTGTAGTGAAACTCTTTCAGAAGAGCTCTATTGTATACTTGTGACATTTTGCTAATACAAATTGCTGGTGGAGTTCCTGGTTCCTATGCTGTCTGAAGGTGGAAATGAATGGCTCTGTTGTGCTACAGAATTCCTGTGTCATTTGCTGGAACAATAAGTTATTCTAAACCATGTATGTGTTTTTCTGTGTATGCCATAATTCATATATTTTCATAATCATAGTAAATAGAGAAAAAGAATAGCTTAGGATTTGTTTGAACACACCCTATGCTCAATCTCTATTTCTAAATATGTTTTCTTCTGGATTAGCCATGGATATGAATTCTTAATTGCTCATGTCTAAACTAATTCTATCATTGTGAATGTTGTCTAAGAATTCTTAACTTCTCTTAAGCAATACTTTCATTTCTCCTTTGTTAGCATAGTGAAATATTCTTAATTCCCTTTCACTCACTAATTCCATAACTTTATCACAAAATCTAAAAAATTGTTCCACAGATGACTATCTGGCTCTGCAGCAATACTCTGTCTTCATAAAGATACTTCAGCAGCACACTACCTGGACTCCATTGCCCAATGGCCCAAACTGTTTAGTAAATTATACCTCAGCTCTGGTTTAAATTCACCAACCAACCAAACTCAAACAAAACAGTACACCATAACTAGCCTAAAATCATCCACCAAATAAAGCTAAATCATACATGTGACACCATTCACAAATGATGTGTCTCAAAATGATTCACATGATGATGCTGATGTGTAGGCAGAGGTAGTAGCTTTGAAAGGGATTGGTAAGAAATGGTTAGAGTTCTTATCCAAATAAGATTGCATGTTTATTGATGCATCCACATTATATTTCTTTTTAGCTTCAAAAGTACAATGTGCTTAAGTGGAAGTTGAAGGATGAAATGCATGCATGAGCTTGAGATGCATGAACACAAGGATGTTGATGATTTCCTTGTTTTTGAAAATGTATGTGTAATTAACTTGTAGGCTGTTGGGTGTGGAGCCTGATTATCTTCTATATTCAAAAGTACCGCCACATTGGACCCCAGTTCAAAATGGGGGCAGCAACGCCGCCCGTAAAATATTCACTACAGGGGGGGTCCACGGGGGGTGGCTGCAACCTTTGGGAGCCCCCCCCTGGCGGGGGGTTTCGGGGGCAGCGCCCCCGAAGCTAAAAACAGCTGTAAAATTGCCTGTAAAAGTATATAATTCCTAGTCATCTGGCCGTTCATAGGCGGATGATCTGACAGTAGAACTTATGTTTAGTTTAGGGTTTTTTGCCCTAGAAGGCAACCCCCTCTCTTTGTATGAGGGCATTGTATTTGAGGCTGTGATAGATGTGTATTCTGTGTGAGCGAGAAACAGAGAGGTGAGACTGTGAGAGAAAACAGAGAACTTACAGTGGATTTGCTGTAGGTTGTGTCTCTTCATTTTGCTGGATAATAGAAAGGAAGGACTGGCTGTTTGAGGCGGACGTAGCCCAAACTGGGTGAACCACGTATATCTGTGTCTCTCTTGTTTTGTGTGTTTTCTGTGTTTATATTTCTGCAATATTTTATGTGTTCCATTACTCCGTAATATATAATTTCCTAACATAGGCTTGATTGATTTAACATGCATGTGATGCCATGTTGACTCGGAAGAAGTTAACTTGGTCTCCAAATGGAGACAATGATGAAATTTTCATCTTTTAAAAAAGAGTCTTATTGGTCTTTCTCTACATGCTTGACTTGAAGGGTCATTTGTTTAAAGGCATGTTTTGTGGGTTTGTTATCTAGTCCATCATTTGTATGCAGATGTAAGACATGGAGGTGTTCACAAGATTTGAAATCTGTTTCTTTTGTTGAAGTAGGGATTAATCCATCCAGTTGTTGTCGATATCCCTATTGTTGTTAACAGTTGTTGTTGGTAGCTTGTCAAACAAGTACATATGAAAATTTTGTGGAGCAGATGTACTTCACACTTGGTGGAGGCACCTTGGATCAATTATCAAGGCAGAGAAGCTCAAACTACTTTCTATGACCATTTCAGTAGAAGTTCTGTAGGAAGGCAAGAAGGAAGACAGTTCTTCCCAAGAAGACTGGCCCATCCAAGAAGGGAAGTGGTGAGAAACTTTGGTTCAAAGGTACTATGAAAAGGAAAGTGTAGGGAGGCTGAAAGAAGAGGGTGAGTCACTCTCATTTACTGTTTAGATTAGTATATCAGTCTTTTGGAGACCAAAAGTTCTTTTAGTGGGAAAGCGTGATCCAAAAATGGATCCTGGATAAACCTCTAAGTCTAAAAGACTTCATATAAAAGGTAAATTGGGCTAAATGGCACAAATCCTTTGTAAATTGGAGGGAAAATTGAAATCGCAGGCTACTCTCAGAAATAGTCTCACTGCAGAGATCCCTCCATTCTAAATCCAACACAACTTAAATGGGTGAAAATAGACATCATATGGAGAAGCTATCATAAAATGAAGCTGCACTTTTTCAAAGGAAAAAGAGGCAAAAAATCCCTTGCTAATGGGTTTAAAAACCCTCTAAGTCTTCTAAAGCTCCCAAAATGGTAGAACCACCGAAAAAGGAGGAGTTATGGAAGTATCAGATTACACTAGCGGGCCTTAAAAAACATAAGAAAACCATGAAACAAGCCTAATCAAAGGCTTGAATAGTGATTGAATGGGGACCCTTGGATTTGGCTGATCAATGGTCCATATCTGGTCGTCAATCGCATTTCACAAAGGAAATCGGGGGACAGTTGGAGGCATAGCATGATGGACCCCACCAATGCGATATTGCGATCGCTGATATTAGCGGATCACAATCAGAGATATACAACAGAGCGGGGCAATATATATATAATATAAATTAATATATATATATAAATATATATATATAGAGATAATATCTACGCGCAGTGGGAAATGATGATCGCCAATGATCGAATCGGCGATAACTAGACTCGATAACAATCATAAGCGATGTTTGATATATTTTCAAATCTGGTAATTCAGATTTTCCTTTGTATTTCCCATTCAATGGATTTTTGTCCATTAGCCATGCCGCCGAAGCGATTGTGATATGCGATGGAAGGCAGAACCCATAGGGATTTTAGGGGCAATTCCATGGAATTTCACATCCAAATTTCATGCCCGATAGTGTTTTTCCTGTGTATTTCCATTGCAAGCCCGAAACATAGTATTTTGTGCATTTTCACTTGAAAGGAGGTTGCCAGTTCATTTCCCATGGGAGAATAGCCATCATTCTTGTGCCACACTGTAGGCGGGCATTGCTGTAACAGGGATGAATTTTGAAGTGCAAAGAGGTAGAGCTGGGAACATGAATGATTCCTCATGATCATAGTTGACAGAGGAATGGATGAGGAAGCCAAAAAGCTAGAAATGCCTTAAAGAAATCCTGAGAGTTGAATCGGAAGGGCTTGACAGTTGCTGAGTTGTTGTTGGTTGTTGTTGTTGGGTTTTGTTGCTGAAAGAAAAGCCAAAGCAGGAAGCTAAGGAAAAAGAGTTAGCGCAGAAGCCAAAGAGACAGTGCAGAAGCCAAACAAGCAGCGCAGAAAGCAAAAGTTGAAGCGTATGCAGCCAAGGGAGTCACTTCGAGTTAAAGTGAGAAACCCAGAGAGATGTAAACAACCAGAGGGAAAAAAGAAGCCAAAGCTAAAGAGCCAAAGAGCTAGAGCCAGAGCCAAAGAGCCTGAGTCAGAGCAAAGAGGCATAACCAGAGGCAAAGAGCCGGAGTCAGAACCAAGTGCCAGAACCAAGAGCTAGAGAGCCAAATCCAAGAGCTAGAGTCAAGAGCCAGAGCTTCAAGAGCCTAGGTATTAAATGGTGTTTGAGCCCACCATTTTTGTGTAGAACAAGAGTTAATCCAAGAGCTTTTAAAAAAGACTAACACGATAATCCCAGAGAGCCTAGTCAAGTTGACTAAAGCTCACAAAGATGTAGCCCAAGAATTGTGGGTGAACTCCAAATTAATTTGTTATCTTATATGTGTGTTTTACTGCTGCATTATTTACTGTTATATGCATTTATATATCAGTTTAAGCACATTCACATATTAGCACAAATAATAGATTTTAAAGCAAGTAATCATTTGAACACAAATACAAGCATACACCTATATTTTCAAGCATTTATTAATTCCACATTGGTTAATCAAATAGACTTGGGAAAATTGAAGCTTTGGAAGTGGGAGACGTTCTTGTAAGCTAGACAAGAAGCCTAAGATCCCCATTTTCAGATCATAGAGAGATGGAAAAATAATAGTTAATCGGAACTTTGTGTATTGGTTTATGGGTTACAATTAGAAGTATCGAAGGACTTGGGATGAAAATATGGTATACATATAAATCAATTACAATAATGCATTCCACAGTTCTACTGGTAAGTCCCTGACTGAAACTTGTTTTGGATATTTTCCACTTTCACATTATATTGCATATGGGCATCAAGGAGTAAGGAATGCTATTAAACAAGATTCCTTAATGTTAGATTTTTTTTTGAATATTGGATAGATCCATCTATAGGTACAGGAAACATTATAGGATTCTTGGGAAATGTATAAGGCTAGGCATGATTACCATAAAATGGAGAATTCATTCAGGGTGGGAGACATAACATGGTTAGAGTTAAACAATGATAGGCTAAAACATCCTAGTACAAAAATCAAGGATCTGAGATATGGTCAATTAAGATACTGGAAAAGGTGGGAGATAATGCTTATAGAATCAATATACCCTTATACATGCACATTTACTTTGTGGTGAATGTATAAAATTTAAAACTCTATGATCCTTGCATCCTAGATTAGGAAGAGGAACAAGTCCTACCTTATATAAAGGATTTAGTAACATTTAATCAGGTAGAGCTGAAAGAGGATACAATTTTGTAGAAAAGGATTTGAACTACAAGAAAATGGAAACATGAAAATTTTTAGATTAGATTGATAGGAAAACTCCTAACCAAGGCTAAATGGTACTCCAGGTAGGAGGTAGAGGAAATGTATCCTCACCTAATTTAATAAGAGCTTTTGGAGACCAAAGTTGTTAGGGTTTGACCCTAAAACATTTATTAATGTAATAGGTCCAAGGGGCCGCGTAAGAGTGTTAATTAGCAAGTTTAGTAAATAAATACCATAAGAGGGTACCCACATTAATGATGATTGTAAGAGGTTGAGTCATATTATAAAAAAATGACCACAATTAGTTAATTTAGTTAAGGATGATGAATATATTGTCCATAGATAATAAATAAAGTGGCAAACCCACATTATACAAGGTACCATGAGTAGTTAAGGTTATGGATCTTAGGAAACCATACATAGTCAAATATAGCAAGGGAAGTCTTTTCATGTGTTGTTGTAATTGAGATCTACTCAATTGGATGTTCCCCCCTCAAAGAGGAAAGTGAACAATATTGTTGTAGAACTTAGTAAAATATTCATTTTATGTCATCTCATTATGTTATTCTCTGTGGTATCTCTAGCACATTTCTCACTTTTGATATTTTTTGTCGGTTAAGCATACTAAAAGTGGTATCAAAGCTTTTTTTTGGGCCAGTTGCAACCCTAATTTTTAGTAATTTCTTTTTTAGGCTAGAGATGTAACCCCTATTGGTACCCCTTCGAGTAGTAGCACATCAGACAACACATGTACATGGATTGCTCTTCCATGTGCCTTTGGTATATTGGAAATGCCCCTATGTTACCCAAAAACAAGAATTAGATAATCTATTGGCCCTATTGCTACTACTTTACATCGAGAAAATGACTTGGCAATATTACTCCCACATACCAAAGGTAATAGGGTACTATGGATAAGGGCACATTCAATCCTCCATAGTTTGTGCTCTGAAATATTTAGCTGAGTACTACTATTTGTCCCCTATGGTATATCCCAATCTCTAGCACCTAACACTCTTTTACTACCATAGTTCCCTCACTTATACTCTTTGGCCATTAAATTCCTACACATTTTGTAGTATCCAGAAGTTGGGTTTCTATCGTCGCCATACAAATGAGTGGCACCACTAATTTCCTATGCATTTTGTCATATTAATAAACTAGGATTTTTACTTCCATAGTATTGATTAGCTAGGAGTAATACTCCTCTTTGAGTAAAAAGAAAAGATATGGTGGTCACAAAACCTCTCTTGCAAGAGACCTAGCCCATAGGATTTAAGACGACAAGCTTATCACACTGATACCATCTGCTAATAATCCTTTATTTTTCAAGCATTCCTAATTTTTTCAGAAATCATTTCAATTGACCTACATCAAGAGACTCTTCATCTCGCACCCATTGTAAGCATACTAAAATTTTTAGTAAAAAAAAATTTTACCCAAGAAATCGTATGGTAACTACAAGTGCTCAAGCTATTGAAAACCTGAAGAAACGACTGGAATACCTAGAAGAAAGCCTCAACACCAAAGTCCAAGACATAGTTGCAAAGGTTGTGGAACCCATTCAACATTACATCAAGGCTAATAACCCCATGGGGGATGGAAACGATGTTGATTCCCACCTGGAAGGAGAATATAGCAACCATGGATATGAGGGGTATTATCATTTCCGTGAGGGTTTCCAATATTCTAGCAATAAGACACCTAATATTGAGATGCATAAATTTGATAGTTCTAACTTGACAATGTGGGTGGCACAAATGGAACAATATTTTCAACTCAAAAATATCTAGGATGATGAAGCAAAATTACATGTGGAATCTCTTTACTTGGAACAAAAACATTGGTTGTGGTGGCAATGGCATTATAAACTCTATGTAGGAAATCCAACTTGGATTATGTTCTCTAAATCCACCTGTGCACATTTTGATAGGGACTCTCACTTTCTCAGTTTCCTCACTAATCTCAAATCAATGGGTACATTTTTGGACTTCATCACAAAATTTTAAGAACTAAATATCCATATTGAAGTCCTATGGGATGCCTTTTATATGAAATATTTAATAAATGGCCTCAAGGAATCCATACAGGCACATGCTCGAATGCATAAACCCACTACTTTCTTTGAGGATTTCTAGAAATATATAGATGTAGAAGTCACTATTAATACTAAATCTAGTCATCTATCATTTCCATCCAAGGTGTTAACACCCAGGTTGTTCCCTTTGACTCCCGAGGGAATACGTGCCGGGGTAACCACTAACCAATCTTTGGATTACAGCTTCTAGCCCAGTTGTGATCAGAGAGGGCTCTCTCTTTAAGGTTTGTCTTTGTTCTATGGAGATTTTAGGCTAGTTATGAAGTAAGGGTTTTGGTTTATGTTTGGTTGGAAGGATGTCTTTCTGTACTTAAAGTGGAGATCTGTAGATAATGTTAGTCCATCGGGCAATGGAGTCTGTGGCTATTGGTTTCTTGAAATCTTGAGTTTGAGCAGCTAGAGTTACAGGGCCATTTAGATACTTCATGAAACAAACTTGAAATTATGATGGTGGAATGTAAACAACCAGTGAAAAGCAATTAAGAATTTTCCACTAAGATGGGTGTCAGAAAGAGATATATTCCTCAGGAGCATACTTGAATTCCTGGAACAATAATCACTATGAAAGATATAGTGTGAAAGGGTAGAAATTAAGAATTACACCTTCATTACTATAACTGAAGAAAAACATTCGAAATAGCTTAGATTGAGTTCAGGGTAATCTGTGATTAAATCCTGGAACTATTCTTTTTCCTTCCTATTCACTGTAAGACACAGGAAACATGAAAGAGATATGAAAGATAACAAAACACATAACAAAGAGTTATAAGAAAAACTTATTGTGCCATGAAATACGCGGGAATCCTGTAACTTTCAGCCAAACACCACAATGCATCAAGCAACACAGAGCTTTGCAAATTCCATCATCCTTTGTATTACTTCTCTGAGAGTTTTCAGTAAAAGAACAATAGAATAGATATCAATAATATCCAACATCCAACCCCTGCTAACTCATGCGAGGGGGAATATATAGAAGTGCTTCATACAAAATATCTCAGGCATTGAGTCATCTGAGAAATAAAATATCTTCTTTAACTCGTACAGAAATAGTAGATAAGAAGTTATTGCAGCCTTTAATACAACATAAATGCTCTTTTACTCCTGTCAGAAGATTTCGACCTTTGGAGCTTACTGAGTCGGTTGAATGCTTTGTTATAACTGCTGAATGATGTGTCTGTGCAGCTCTGTCCTTCTGTAGCTTTTCAGCCCTGTCACCTGTGACTGCCAGTGCTGCTGTGGTGGCCGAATGGTTGTGCTGAGTTGGCTCAGCCTCTCTCTGCATACATGTTGATATATCCTTATTTTCTTGTGCATGACAATTTGTATATTTCAAAAGGAAAAAACATAATTACTGGCTTTGGTTTAGCAGTAATTGTATCAAACTATTCCAGACTTCCTGTGTAGGCAATTAATGCCTCAAAATTGACTGTATGGTCTCATCTACCTCTGTATACTTATAAAAATTGGGAGGCTCATCAAACAAGTGAGTAATTTCATTCATAATGAAGAATAAGCTCTCCACCCTGTTGAAAGGGGTCTGTCCTGATGCTGGCCCTGTTTCTGCTGATGTGCTGGCCTTTTCTGCAATCTGATTAGCAGAAAATGTGTTGACCCTCTTGGCATATTTTTCATGTGAAAGTAGCCTTCCCGAGGGCTCCATCAAGCTAGGAAGGCCTCTGTTTTGCAATCCCATGAACTTGTCCTGGAATTTATTGATGTCTGCCTGCATATCCTGGCTTCTTCTTTCTAAGGTTTGTACCAAGTTCCTTAGTGTTAGGACCCTTTTGACCATTGAAATGGTCTCAGTCCTGTTGGCAATTCCCATTTTGATCAGTTGAGAGCTTGCCCTATAGTTAAGCACATTTATCATTCTGGTGGCAACCTCAGGCATGCTACCTAGAGATGCCCTTGCCCTTTGGATTTCCCTGTGTGCTTTTCCAATGAGCCCCATTTTCTCATGAATGGCCTCAATGTATTCCCACTGGTCTGTGATGGACTGGCCAATATTGACCCATAGGATTCTCTTGAGCTCAGCTGTTATTTTGTCCAGTGTGAGCTCCTTTTCTAGCTCATTTATTCTCTTTTTGAGAGCCTTTACCTCTCTTTCTCTTTCTGCTACATTTTGGTTGGATTTATCATATTTTTCATTGATCTTAGCCAGAGTTTCTTTGGCTTGATTCAGCTCTGACATTTGGGCCTCCAAGACTTGAATTTCATTTCTCAGCTTCTGCATATCAAGGCTTTCAGCCTGCTCTGTTGTTGGTGCTGAGGTGGGGGGTGCTGCTTGCTGTGTCTGCTGACTGGGAGGGGCAGTGGTTTGAGGAGCTTCCTCCAGATTAATTGTTTCTGGAGGAGGTTGTGAAGTTTGTCCTGCTTCTTTTTGCTGCAATGCTGCTTGAAGTGCAGCCTCTGATTCCTCTAGCTTCTCTTGTGTCTGGATGAGCTGTTTGTATAGTGTTACCAGCATAGCTGCTGCATCCTTGTCTTGTCTTAGCTGGGAAACCTCTTCAGTTTGGGGATGAAGAGTTGCTGGGATTTTGATCATCTTCTTTAATGTTGCCATATCAGCATCCCTTAGTTTCAAAAGCTCTTGCACTACTTTGACATCCTTAGGATCATGCCCAAGCTCTATTATGATGTCCTCTAAAGCTTTGATCCTATTTTCCTTTGCTTGAGAGGATGCCCTTTCCAACTCAAGTTGTGCAGTGGTATTATTTAGGCTATTTTGTAGCCTGTAGTTCACCAATGTCTTGTTTGCCAAGGAGGCATACACCATGTCACCCATTTGTTTGTGTAATTCAATTTGATTCATTGGGTGGATGTCCTTGGTAAGGACCTCAAGGTTGGTCCTGATGTAATCTGCAGCTGACTGTGGCTGCTGCACGGCTGGCACGAAATGGCTCATGATCATTTTGCCCTCCTAGACATCATAAGCAGACATGAGTCTTTGCTGGTTGGTGGGAGCCATTTTCAGCAAATGATTATACAATTGTAGCCTTATGGGCTCATTCCTCTTCTTGATGTCCTTGAACTGTTGCTTGATGCTCTTTTCAGCTCCTCTTTGTTGGTTGGAGGAGCTAACTTCTCCTCCTGCTGCCCTCTCTTGTTCCT
>APFE030756225.1:7738-18063 GCA_000404065.3 Pinus taeda
ATAATCTTTGAGGGTTGCTTTGTTCAATTGTCTGTAGTCAACACAAATCCTCCACTTACCATTTTTCTTGGGCACTACTACCAATGGGGATACCCACTGACTATCAGAGATAGGATAGATAAAATTGACTCTTAACAGTTTTTGTAATTCTTCCCTAACAATATCCCGAAGCATGGGGTTCATTCGTCTCTGTGGTTGCCTCACCGGTTTGACATTGCTATCTGTATAAATATGGTGAGTGCATGTTTCAGGGTGGATTATGTGCATATCGGTATAGTCCCAAGCAAATTCTTTCTGGTATTTTCTCAATAATTGAATCAATTTCTCTTCCTGAGATGAGCCTAGGTGAGTGCCAATATTCAAAGTTTTTCCTGGACTAATCTCTATGGTCTTACTTTGTGTGTTTGTGATGGATTGGATAGGAAAAATGTTGTGAAATGTTGTTTGCAAAGAATGATTGGTGCATGCTTCCTGAAAATTTTGTGCCAAAAGTTCATCTGCAGCATGGTATTGGTCATTCCTCAATTCTTCAGAAACATCAGGTTGAGAGAGGAAAAATTCTACCAAATCATCATTATTATGTTCTTGAAAATCATAGATTTGGTTGATGCTGAAAACAGATTGAACTTCTACCTTATCATTATATTTATCACCAAGCCATAAATTGTGTGTTGTTGCTGCTGACTGTGCTGATGGGTAAAGAGTGAGTTGTTTTCTTTCAGTTCCTCGTGAAATGATCATATTACCTGATCTACATCCTATGAATGCATCAACAGTTGTTAACCATGGTTTACCAAGGATGATAGGGTGTCCTCCTAAATTGGATTTTGGCTGAAGAACTAAAACGTCCACTAGATACTCCCAAGAGTCCAGTAAAACAATTATGTCCTCCTTCAGGAATCACTTTAGACATATCAGCGAGTTCTAAAACAATTGTTGTGTGCTGCAAGTTTGTGAGTTGGAGTGTTTTCATGGTTTCAAGAGTCATCACATTTATTGTGGCCCCAAGATCAATTAAAGTGTTTGGAATATGTATGTTGTTAATGATTGTAGTGACTCTGGGAATACCAGGATCAACATACTTTTCCATTGAAATGGTGTTGGTCATAAGGCCAGCTAGATGTCCAATAACATGAATGGTTTGTGGGTCAACTCTTTTCCTAGTAGGCTTCTTAAGGCACAGTTCTTTGATGGCTTTAGTATATATGGGAAAGTATTTTATGGCTTGTAGTAGCGGAATTTTTATGTAGACATTCTTTAGCTCATCTAAAACATCAAACTGTGGTATAGACATGGGAAGTTTTGGTTGGACCAATCAGTCCGGAAAAGGTGGTGGATGTAATGGTTGCATTTGTTTGTGTTTGATGTCATCATTTGGTTTCCTTTGAATGGGAGTTTCATTTTCATTTTCTTCATTTTCTCCTTGTTTTTCAACTGTTGGAGGTTCTTTGTGAAGTACCTTCCCAGACCTCAAATTTATATTTTGCAAGGGTAATGTGGGATATGAGGGTCCCTCATCTACATTGTAAGTTGGTCTCTCTGCTCTGTTATTTGGATTTGGTACAGGTTGAGTAGGGATTTGAGTAGGTCTAGGAGGTTGTGGGTTAGATGGAAGTTGTAATTGTGGTGGATTTATTGGTGGAGGAGCAGGCAATGCTTGTTGAGTGGGTTGGGATTGATGTGGGTAAACAACTTGCTGCTGAGGATATTTCTGATATGATTGAGGATATGGCGAAAATGGCTAATGGTATTGTTGATATGGCTGCGAATATGGTTGGTATGGTTGAGGGTATGGTGGATATTGTTGAGAGTATTGCTGAGATGGTCTCCATTGTTGTTGTGGGTAACTTTGGTGCTGCCATGGCATGGGTACATTCCATGAGTTCTGAGCATACATATGATCATGTGCAAGAAATTGTAAATTCTAGTTTGGGAACATACCTTGAGGTGGAGGTCTTGGCTGCCATGGTCTCTTTGCGCCCATAAAATACACATTATCCATATCTGTATTGGCTGCCACATTACAATTCTGCAAAACCTTAAATTTAGAGCAATGAAATATATCTTGATTTTCAGTACAAAAGGCACAAACTTGAATATTTTCTAATGGGAAATATTTTAAGGCATGCTTCTTCCGGAATTTTGGACAAAAGATAGCCATCATTTGATCTTCCTCTTCCTGTCTTTTCTTAGCTTTAAGAGTGTCAATTTGGGTCCCTAATGTACTCAACAGATCTGTTTTGAATTCCTCTAACAAATTTCCTATTTCAGCTCGTGTGACACTAGCTGAAGCAGATTTTGTGGCGTTGGATGATATGGTTCTTTTTCCAATTTTTGCTTTGCTCTTAGAATACTTTTCACATAGATCAGCAATTTCTTCGAAAGTTAAGGTGGAAATATCACCTTTGCCCATCAAATTAAGATCATCTAAGTATTCCTCTCGAATGCCCTTCAAAAATATTGTTCTAATGAGATCAAGAGTCATGGATCGATGTTTTGATTTTTGTAAATTGTAAGCAAATCGTTCCAGGTACTCCTCTAGACTTTCATCCTCTTGTTGATTCATCCTAAAGATATCATCTTTAGAATCCTTTGATCTACAATAAGGTTGGTATTTCCTTAGGAATATTCTTCTCATGCCATCCCAATCAATTGCATGCTCAGAATGTCCCATGAACCATCTTAGTGCTAATGCCTTTAATGTTGTTGGGAAGAGTCTAAGCCTATGGGCATCATCTGTGTAACCATATGTTCGACATACAATGTCAAACTCAAACAAGAATGAATCTGGGTCTTCTGAAGCCATGCCATAAAAGTTTGGTAACACAGAAGGAGGTATGTTTTTCATTTTTATTTCCTCATCATGATTGTCTTCTGGTTCATGGATAGGAAATTTAAAGGTTGACTCTTCCTCCTCTCCTTGATCTTGTTGTTGTTCAGGAGTGGTCTTCTTGCTGATCCTCCTCCTTCCTCAGCCATTTTTATAGATTCCTCTGGTGATTTGATTGCTTGTTCAGTGTCACTCGTTCCAAAGAGTTGTTCTAGAGATTGTTGAGTTATTTTTCTACTTTCTCTCTTTGTAGAAGATTCACGGAGATGTTTCTTCTGTGATTCGTGTGCCAATAGGATTTGTCTCTCAATAAGTGTAAGTCTTTGGCCTGATTTGTGTTTATCCTCTAATTTTTGTATGGTGATTTCCTCAGATGGTGTTGTGTGTTCAGTTTTTCCCAAAGGGTCTGCTCCTGGTGGTAAGTTAGTTTTTGGATGGGGGGTTTTTGTGAATCTACCTTTATTATCTCTAGATCTAGGCATAAGCATACATGACTTTGAAAGTGACAATCAAATCTATGTTGTGTTTTTGTTTGTTTTTGTTTATTTATTTATTTATTTTTTTATATATTTTGATTGATTTTTTTTCTCGAAATCCTCTAACTGAGCCTCCCCGGCAACGACGCCAAAATGTAGTGGCCAATCTAGGGTGCTAAATTAGACTAGATTTATTATCAACCAAGGTAGGTAAACTTAGAGGCACGCGTCTAAAGTCTATAGACATAAAAGGATTCCTAACTAAGTGTTTATTGTGACAGGATACAACACTCCTTTACAGGAGGTTAAGATATGTTTCCTCTCACCTTAACACTCAGATCGCCTAAGTTATCTAACTGTCCTAAGGATATAGTGTATTGCTAGACTGAGTTTTTAATCCCTTTACAAGGATGTTATGCACAAAAGCTCTGTCTAGTTAACACTTAAGCATTCATGAAAAATCAAAAGCACACTGAATTTTAGATGCATGAAAACAGAGTCTATGGAGATGCTTTAAAATCTAACGATGGATCAAATCTCTTACAAGATATGGTTCAATGATCTAACAATCAAATATTTTAAGCTATCACCATAAATACCATTTGCAAGAATTTCTAATCAAATCGATAAAATCACAGGCATGGAAATAACACTCAACACTATGCACTCTATTCAAATTAAAAAAATGCTATGTAAATGAAATTAACAGTATACCAATCCGCGTAGGGCCCATCCACGCTTCAATGGCACACTGAAGTAACCTCAAGCAACGAGAGTATTAACGCATAAACACTGTTGGATTAACACGGTCACTGTAATTAAGTTCTGAAGGTTGCAATCACATACAAGAGTTCTGTTCAAAACAATACACAGAGATAATAATCAGAATCAGAATTATCCTTGAAACAAAATAATACGCAGTCTTTATCTGCCTGTCCCTATCTAAATCGAATGTACATTCATTAAGTAGATGTTTCTGCTTTTACAAAAGAGTGATTTTTGGTCCTTTCTAATCTAACCGATTTCCAAAAACAAAACGAAACCGGTTTGGGAAACCATGGCTTTTTACTGCCTTTGTGACCAAAAGGCTGGGGTTTGACCAGCATTGACCGCACAACCATGAGCTTTTGATTTGCTGTTGCATCGATTTTTCACCATGCATGTACATTCCAGGTCTCGTTCCTATCCATTGCTTTGGCTTGCCTGTCATGCCACGTGTCAGATGATAAACCATTTACAGGATGTCATGACTTCCTGTAATATTTTTGTTGAAAATTCCTAATTTCTAACATAAAAATTCATAAATTAACTTTAATGTAAACTAACAACTATAATGCTATTAATTAATCAATTTCGATGGATATAAGGGGTCTATGGAGGAAAAAGATAGACAAATTATGGTTTTTCTAGAAGAAAAAGATGGCAATGGAATGGTACCAACATCTCCCAAAAGCTCAATGACTTAGCATGTCCTCATGCTAATCCTGATGTGCCGCCTCTATACTCTGTTCCTGCCTGTACCTCTGCTGCTTTTAACAATGCATCTATGTTGTTCTGAGCTTGGGCATCCTTCTGAATGTGGAGCTCATGTTTCAAATTCTTGTATTTCTCCTTGAGGGCTTTCTTTTGAGTATACCATTCGGTTTCCCACTTGCAAATGTTAGTTTGTTCAGCCTTGAGCTCTTTGATTTGCTCCTTAAGCTTCTCATTCTTCTGCTGGGTTTTCTTACTCTGAGTTCTCAACATTCGTTCTCCCTCTTGATGACTTTCTCCAGCATGTTGGCCTCCATCAGTTCTTCTTTTAACTTTTCAATTTCTTTTTATAATCTCCTTTGTTTCTTGATTGCAGGTGGTGACTCTTTTCCTTGCCTGTTGTTGCTCTCAACTTCCATTTCGGCTTTTGGTCCAGGCTGTGAATGAGCATTGCTCTCGATGTCCATCGGTGCATGTGAATTTGACTCTAGTTGATCTTCTTGTGGCTAGGTCTTTTGTACTCTCCTGGATATTCTTGTATATGTAGTGAAAATTTTGTCTTGCTCCATTTTCTGGGCAGCCTCTTGCCTCATCTTTCTCATCCTCACACTACTGCTAGGTGGAGGGACATTGCTTGACTTCCGCACAGGGATCTCTTCATCAATGTCAAGCATAAATCCTGAGTGCTCTTACTGTTCTTGTTCATCCTCTCCATCTTTGATTTGATTGGAAACCAGAAATTCCTTCCATGTTTTTCCCCTTTTCTGCACTTCAAATTCAATGAAAATTTTAATTAATCCAAAATGATATAAGCTTTTGTCCTCATTACCCTTTTGCTTTTGGATAGTTTTTCTTGGTCAAGCTCTGCAAGAGGAAATAGGGTAAACTAATGGTGCACTTCCCTTTTAAATGTAACAGGAGTTTGATGTGGTATAAATAGACTATGCTGTAACGACCCTCACACGTAACAAATTTCTGAATGATATACACCATTTCATCCCATGGATGCATCAGCCAGCTCCTAGGGACACCCTTCTTCTAGTTAACAGATGAAACCCTCGACCTAGACATGAATTGGGTCCATGATTTTTCCTTGAATTGTTTTGTTTTGAAGTATTTTTCTCCTTCTGGACTGAGCCCCAAGGATTGTGCTATGGTGTCTTCTGAAATCCTAAATGAGAAGTTGCCTATCAATGCTTTCTCTCCATTAAATGTAAAGGCAAATTGTTTAGTTACTTCTTCAATTCTCCCATTAAACTTCTCCAAGAAGGGTAGCCATTATTTTTCTCTTAAAATTGCAATACAGTCATCATGGTACTGAGAACTATCAAATGTGTTTGGCTCTATTCTATTAGTCATTTTGACACAGAAACTCCTGCTCTAACCCTCTTCGTTTATGCTTAATAATTCAACAAGGGTCTTTTGATTTGTTACCTTTGTTTTTCGCTCCACACAACTGACTTGGTAGCGCCCTCTGTTCTTCAATATCAGCTCCTTCAATGGCTTAAGCAGCGACTGGATGAATGTAATTATGACGGAGGTGGAAACTCGTGAACCCAATTACTATGCTCCCTTCATAGCACTTGCTATTCTCGGCCCTTTTTTTTGAAATCACAGCACTTGAATTACCAGTATGGAACGCCCCCTTTTTTTGTTGTTGTTTAAACTAAGAATGAAATGGAACTTTAACAACCGACTAGACCCAATTCACTATAATAATAATAATAGAGCGTATTCATATTTCAATGACAGAGGAGTAGCTGTACTGGGTTGTATGAGTACCATCATGAGAACGCCGTAAGCATGTATGGATTACTGGAGTATGATAACGGATAGTTGTTTGCATGAGTCGACATGGGTCGAACGATCATGTTATAACCTGGCCGATTAAAAAACAATGAATGAAATCGTGTAACATTTGGCTTTCCAATAGTTCACCACCTGTCCCTTGCTCATTGGTACTTGGCCAAATAGGGAGAATGTTGGACCGATAGTAAGGTTTGATGGCTGTTTAGGAGTTAATAACAAGGCTTGGAGGGTGGTGTAATAGAAGATTTTAAAAAATCGTAGGAGGAGTATGGGGATAGGCTAGAGTGTTGGGAAATGATAGGAATTAGGAATATGACAAGGGTGATGGGTATAGGGGTGTTTTTTGAAATTGATCATAAGCAGTCATAGTCATCACATTTAACACTAAAATAATCCAAGAATTTAAATGTTAAAAATAGAAATTACAACAATACATTACACTTTATTGGTTGATCAAGAGTTGAGTTGGCATGCATAGGTAGGACTTATCTTTCTTGTTCATATATGACTAATATTTGTTGTCCATAATAGGTCCCTCTGAGATATGGAGAATGTTTGTGCAACTTCTTTGAAATCTGGAAAAGAACTATATGTGTGCATCTTCCTTGATCTTTGGTGTTGATGGAGCCTCGGTGATAAGCAACCTTTGAATTCTGTTGAAACTTTAATGAAGCTTTGCTGAAGTAGCTTGAGATAGCAGTCTCTAACATGTCCCTTTGATGTTTGTTGAACAGGTCCCTCTAATGTTGGTGCTGGTAGCATAGTCTTCTGAACAGGTCCCACTGCATAGTGCTTAAACAGGTCCCTCTGATTAGAACAAAGACAAAAACATCTTTTTTTTATTGAAATACTGAAGTTCTGAAACAAACTCTTTGAGAATTTACAATGAGGAGATGAGATAAGAAAAACAAAAATGCTGATGTTTCTCCCCCACTAAAGCTTTGACTTGTCCTCAAGTCATTATTGAATCGATGAACCAAACAGTAAACAAAAAGAACAAGGAATTCTTACCAGCCAAAGAATTGGTTTTCAAGTAAGAATTCTGGGTTAGAGTGTGCCAGAGTCTGTTTTTTTTGTTTTTTTGTTTTAAATTGAAATGAAATGAACTAAGATAGAGATACTACAGCTGAAGGATGCAATACCTCAACCTCCCTTTGCTGAGATACAGTTTGAAGAAAATCCTCTTTGGTGATGGGCTTATGATAGAGTTTCAACCTATGGCCATTGACAAGAAAGGGGTGACCTTCTCCATCAATGGTAATAAGCTTGACTGACCCATTCTCATAAACTTGAACTATTTCATATGGGCCCATCCAATGTGTGGTAAATTTGGCTTTATAATCTCTGAATTTAGAGTCAAAGAGTAAAGCCCAGTCTCCTTCTTTGAACTGTTTCTTCTTGATATGTGCATCATGCCACTGTTTCCTTTGTTTCTGCATGAGGAGTGTTGTCTCCTCTGCTTGCTACCTCATTTCATCCAGCTGGTTCAACTGCTGAATTCTTTCCTGTTGTGCTTCATTAAGATCAATTTCCAAATCTGCAGCCATCTTATAAGTATGTATTTGAAACTCAATAGGAAGCATTACCTCTTTTCCACACACCAACTGATATGGTGTAAATCCTGTAGTATTCTTCCATCTGATTCTATAAGCCTAGAGTGCATCTTTGAGCTTCTCTTTCCAATTCTTTCTGTTCATTGCTACCGTCTTAGCGATAATTCCTTCCAATGTTTTATTTGTGGATTCCACTTGGCCATTGGCCTGTGGATGGTAAAGTGTACTTCTTCTGTGCTTGATTTGATATTTTTCTGTGATGTCCTTAACTAACTTTGAAGTAAACTGAGTACCTTGATCTGTCACTATCTCGCTTGGTACTCCATACCTTACAAAAATTTCTTCAAAAAGGAAGTTTACCATTGTTTGTTCAGTTGCCCGGACTAGTGCTTTGGCTTCAACCCATTTTGTCACGTAATCAATACATACTAGGATGTACTTCTTACCTTTGGAAGTTGGATTGATGGGTCCTATGAAATCTAGAGCCCATTTTTCAAATGGCTCTAGGTGTACTTGAGGCTGAAGTGGCATCTCATCTATAGCTGTTGGCCTACCCATTCTTTGACAGCTATCACAACTCTTCACGTACTTCTTGGAATCCTTAGAAATAGATGGCCAATAATATCCAAGACTAAGAATCTTGAATGCTGTTCATTTAGCTGCAAAATGCCCACCACACAGTTCATCATGGAAAGATTTTAAAATATCAATTATTTCATCATTTCTTACACATCGTCTAATAATCATATCATAACCAGTGTAAAATAAATCTCCATTAATCCATGAGTATCGAGCACTTTGTTTGATTAGCCTCTTCTTTTCCTTTGGAGTAAAATATGGAGGTGTTCTTCCTGTGGACAAATAATTGGCCAAGTCAGCATACCAAGGATTCACTATTGAAATTGCAAATAAATTTTCATTTGGAAAAGAAACTTCAACTGGAACAACCTCACCTGGATTTTGCAGTCTAGAAAGAAAATCTGCCACCTAATTCTCCTTACCTGGTCTATCTAACACTGTGATATTAAATTCCTGTAATAATAACAGTCATCTGGTAACTATGCCATTAGTTACTGGTTTATTCATTAAATACTTAATGGCAGAATGGTCAGTATGACAAAAACCTCATAACCAATTATATAATGTCAGAATTTATTCACAACATGTATGATTGCAAGCATTTCTTTTTCAGTGACTGTGTAGTTTAATTCTACAGGTGTTAGATTTTTACTAATGAAATAGATGGCATAATGAAAAGACTCCTCTTTTTGGCCTAATGAGACCCTACTGCAGTATCAGATGAATCTGTAAAGATGTGAAATGGTAGGTTCCAATTAGGTCCTTTTAACTTTTCTTTGAGTGTTTCAAATGCTTGCTGACAATTATCATTCCAGTTGAAAGGTGCATCTCTTGCTAGAAGCTTAAATAAAGGTAAAGCTATTTTACTAAAATGTTCAATAAAACTTCTGTAATAGCTTGCATACCCAAGAAAACTTCTTACCTATTTTTGAGTCTTCGGAATTGACAAATTGACAATGATCTGGATTTTTGATGGATCAACTTTAATGCCTTGAGAAGAAATATAGTGTCCTAATACTATCCCTTCATTTAACATCATAAAACACTTTTCATTTCTCAGGGAAAAATTAGCTTCAATACAACTCTTCATAACTTTTTCAAGATTCGCTAATGCATGCTCAAATGAATCACCATACATTGAAAAATCATCCATATAAACTTCAACACAATCATGAACTAAATCAGCAAAAATAGCTAATACAACTCTCTGAAATGTAGCTGGAGCATTGAAAAGTCCAAATGGCAAAACATTATAAGCATAGTTGCCCCAGGGACAAGTAAAAGTAGTTTTGTCCTCGTCCTCTAAGGCTATCCTGATCTGGTTGTAGCCACTGAAACCATCAAGAAAAGAGAATGATGATTTCCCAGCTAATGTATCTAGCACTTGGTCAATAAATGGTAGTGGGAAATAATCTTTGAGGGTTTCTTTGTTCAATTGTCTGTAGTTAACACAAATCCTCCACTTACCATTTTTCTTGGGCACTACTACCAATGGGGATACCCACTGACTGTCAGAGATAGGATAGATAAAATTGACTTTCAACAGTTTTTGTAATTCCTCTCTAACAATATCCTGAAGCATGGGATTCATTTGTCTCTGCGGTT
>APFE030756227.1:9555-33640 GCA_000404065.3 Pinus taeda
AAAACAACTTGCCTCTATAAACTTGGAAACCAATTCATTCATTTAATTTTTACCCTTTTCATGAATGAATCTTCTAGAAGAGTTACATAAGGGTAAAAGTGTCATAAAAGTACCATAATTACATCAAACAGAATCATCATTCACCTCAAAAAGTCAAACTGAGTCAAATCTGCGTTTTCTGGGCTGTACAGTGCATTTCTGGGCAGTTCTGCCCGACATGTCGCGCCCCCCTGCCTGACATGTCGCGCCCCTTTGGAGCCATGTTTGGGGCACTTTCAGGTGGCCAAATTGTGCAAGAGTAGAATTTTTGGAAAGGTCTATGAGTCTACTTTCCAACCCAACTGGAATTTTTGGATTTGGAGTTCATTTTCCCTGTCAAAAATCAATTCTCCCAACACAGCTTTCTGCAGTTCAAAAGCAATTCTGCCTGACATGTCGCGCCTGCTGCCCGACATGTCGCGCCCCTTTGGAGGCTTGTGGACGCCTTCCCGATGTCAGAATCAGGTGCAGGATAGCTCGTTGGAAAGGTCATTGAGTCTACTTTCCAACCCAACTGGAATTTTTCAATTTAGAGTTAATTAGACCTGTCAAAAATAAAATCTCCCAAGACTGGTAAAAAAGTGCCAAATGAGGCTGCCTCAAGGAAGAGTGTTGTTGCAGTCAACTTTTGAATGCCTTCCTCAACCCCAAATTGAGCTCATGATAGCTCAGTGGAAATCTCGTTGTGTCTAGTTTTCATTTTACCCATCAAACACATCATTTGACCAACCAAGGTAGGAGAAAACTTGATTTTTCCAAGGTCACTTTAGAGGTGTCTTTGATTCTCCTGAGGCAAAGGAATTATTGACATTTATCTCAAACCATGACACCTGTGCAAATATGTGAAGGAGGTTTTTATTCATTGGGATGTTTTGGACAAAAACCTCTCTCAGTTTCCCAAAATTCATCTGTGATTTTTCTGGAACATTATTTGAGTGCGTCTTGTCCCGATGTGTGAAACAAGGAATTTTGTCGAAATGGAGCGAAATGAATGGGATAGGGGGCTTCTAAATTCTTGAGGAATTTTTTAGGAGTAGGGAGGGATGTTAGGAAATAGGGGAAAGTGGAATCTCAGAGATTGAGTGAGGGGAAGGGGTCCAAAAGGGCAAAACACAGGCCCAACCTAGAAAATTGCCAGGTTGTAGCTAGAAACTAGGGTTTGTGCGAAAATAAGGAATTTGGGGAATCTCAGTGATGGGAAGCATTTGGTAAGGTACTTTAAGGATAGGGGAAGGTGTATGAACATCAGGAAACAAGTTTTGTCGATGATTTGACCGTCCAAGAGAAATTTCCTTGAAAACCCTAGGAGAGGGAAATGACCTTACCTAGGCGCAACTGAAGCATGAACAAGGTGTAAAATGACTCATTAGACACTGACATGATAATGACAACCCTATGAAATGATGATAGACTCAGCCGAATGATGACATGGATTGGCATTTGGGCAACTTTGAAAAGAGTGAGAGCAAACCCTAGACCTAATGCCTAGTGACCAAATTTTTCTTGAAGACTCACTGAAATGACAAAATTTGACCTTGACACTTCAAAATCACTTTGTAAGAGCATATTTGACCATTGGAGGAAGGCTGGAAAGACTGACACTAACACAAGGAATGAGGACAACAGTTAAAAGAAGAAGTTTTTGCAAAGACCAAGTCACCACAGCACTCCAAGCCCTCCATCCACTTCATATTCATCATTCATCCATCCCATTTCATTCTTGAGAAAAAACAAGAAAAGCATTCTCTCCATTTTCAAAAACCTACACTACTCCCTTTGAGCCCTAGCATCATCATCCAATCCCTCTTCATCATTTCTCATCACTTCCATACAGTTAGAAGACCCTGAAAGAGGAGGAATGGCTACTACAGGAAGGCAGAATATTGCTAAAAGAAGGAAGAAATTAATAAATTATGCTAAACCCCAAGATGGAAAAGCTTACGAGAGACCTAATCAAAACAGAAAACTCCAAGGCCATGAGGCAATCATCTAGGCCACAAGAGAGAAGAATAAGGCAACAAAAGGAAATGAGGCATTCACCATGAAATCAGAACTCAAATTGTAGTGATAAAAAGAGGGTTTCCAAGAGGTCTCTAATCTCTTTATAGATTTTGTCCAAGGCCTAAAAGATGTTATGAAAATGGGAGAAAGGCATGGAATTCAAGTAAGAGTCTGCCCTAACCTCAAACTATCATTTATGATCAAAATGGGTTTCCTGTAGTTTTAATGGGGTTTCCTGTAGTTTTGACAGGAATTACTACATGATGTCCTAGTTCTCATCTAAATGCATTCTAAAAGTGTTAGAGGTGTCAAAATGGTGGAACAAGGTAGCAGAAAGTTGATAAGGGTGTGGAAGACCTTGCCAAACTGAAAGATATTCAAGAACCCATCTTTAATACAGGGAAGAAGGCAAGCTAATGGTCTCAAGAAACAATGATTTCTATTTGCGCAAATATGTTTTGGGCTTGTCCTTGTAGAAATTACAGCCAAGATTCTTAATGCACAAGAGAGAGACCACCAGGGCCATGAATGAGGCACAATGAGGTCACTAAGTTTCTCAAAGGATGAGCAACACTTTCAACAAGGGGGTAAGATGGGCCTTTAAATTATACATAAATTAAGGCCCATACCTCTAAATTAAATATTAATTTAAGGCATATGATCATCCTTCAACATATTAAACCTCTTTTTCTGCATTAGATAATTTATTTTAAGCTTTAAAATATTCATTAGGAAGGTTTATGAATAATTGGATATTTGTGCCTAACATTATTTATTTTTGTAGAATATTATGAGAATATTGGGCAGATTATGAAGATTTGGAGGAAGAGATAATTTAGGGACTTGCTTCCTACTACAAGAGGATCAATAATAAATAATAAATCAACAAGATATCATGGAATTATGACACAGATTGTGGAACTCCAATGATTGAGAAAATCTAGGAATGTATTCCCTACCATTTAATTCAGATTCCTATTATTGGGGACCAAATCCACTAATCAAGGGATTTTGGTGGGAAAGCTTCCTCCATTCATGGGGAATAATTCCTAATCATTTTTTACAAGTACCAAGTCGAATTTGCCTCTAGGGAATGATTGAGAAAATCTAGGAATGTATTCCCTGTCATTTAATGCAGATTCCTAGTATTGGGGACCAAATCCACTAATCAATGGATTTTGGTGGGGAAAGATTCCTCCATTCATGGGAAATGATTCTTAATCATTTTTTATAAGTACCAAGTCGAATTTTCCTCTAGGGATAGATTTTCATTAGTTTTCTTGTGGAAAGAACTCGTATTTTTGCAGCTCCATTGTATTTTCTTGCAGGGATGTAATTCTATTGATGAAAATAATGAAGATTGGTGTCATGTTCAGTTTCTAAATCTTGTTCTCCTCCATAGTTCTCTGATTTTCCTTGGTCTTGGCCATCTCAAGAACCTCATAGCCCTTCTGTATCATTTTCTTTCCTTCTTTTCACTGCGTATTCACATGCATCTCTAGTTTTTATTTTTGTCTATTTTTGCATTTAGAATTAATGATTTATTGTTGTAGGATCGAGTTAAATGATTGATGTAAGTTCTTTTGCAGGATCACAAGCATTATTTCATTCTTGGAAAATATTTGGAATTTCACAATAATCATTGAGTTTCTTGGATTAGTCTTCTTATTTCCAAATCTAGATTGTTGGACATCCTTTTTAGCCAAGAACAATAAATTTCTGCTATTTTTTAGAGCATGTTAACAAGTTTCAATCAAGTTGGTTCCACTTCCATTAGATCACAAAAACATTCCAGTTCATAAAAAAAATTACCCCATTTCATTTTCACTTGATTTGTTTAGGCATTTTTTAGATTTACTAGCTCACTACTTCTCGAATTTCTAGATTTTCGACTAGTAATGTTTTTTATTTTTTTTGCATGGGTTAACAGAGGTCTTTTTGAGTGATTCCATTTGGAATTTGGACCTAAGATATCCTAGTTAATAATAAAAATTTTCCCATCTAATTTGAATTTTATTTTTTTGGTCATTTGATGAATTATAGTAAATTTGTACATCTTATAGTAAATCATTGTAGCATCCTGTAGGAAACCCTGTTTTGAGCTCGAATTGAGAAAAATCATCATTGAAGTTGGGATTAGGCCTCTACTTGACCTCCATGCCATCAAGACGATTTTAACCCTCTTGCTCCACACTTTGGTCAAAAATTTTCTAGTTTTCAAGGGTACGATTTGATTTCCATTTCTTCTATATTCAGTCTTACATTAGATCTCATCAATGTCTTTTATCATTCTACAAAGATTTCCTCATGCATGAAGTAGATAGCTAGCTCATGAAATTTTGTTTCCTTTAGATAATCAAAATTCTTCTTGTTTGCATGATTTTTGGATGAATGTCAATGTTTGATGCAGTTCAGGTGTTTCAGGAGTACAAAGAGATTTCATAGTCAACAACCTCATCCCAAGTTCATCCACCCATAGTCCTCACTTTCTTTTACTAAACCCTCACAAATTTCATCATTTCACAAGGAAACTTCTCCAAGATTTTTGAGCAAATCCATCAATCTCCCAACTTTGGTTTTGAGTTCTGAAGTGGTCCTAGGGATTCCCTTGCCTCATTCCATCCACCAACCACCTTCCCTAAGCTTTCCATCACCTTCAACGTCCATTCTTTTACTCTCGATTGGATCCTATAGGTTTTCAAGGGATCATGTAGGTTTTCTTGTAGTGGCCTATTTTGAGGCCGAATTTAGGAAAAATCCTCTAGGAAGCTAGCAAAGGGTCCCTACTTGTATCCCAAGCCTTATGACCATTCACCATCATATCCAAGCCACCTGCCACATCACCAAAATAGATCATCTTTCAGACTTTTTCATAAAAAAAGACAAAAGGAAAAGCAAATGTATTTTATTCATTTACATGCACAACAGTAGAAGGTTAGATGGTTTGAATCTGCATGCTAAGGACAGTAGGATTGCATACATGTTAACTTAGCATTCTTTTGAAGAAATTCCTCTTAGCAATTAGTTAGAAAATGGTTTGTTTTAGCATTTGATTTCAATCTCTTTCCTTGTACTTTCTTTCTTCCAATAGGTTCAGATTCCATTTCGAACATTTCATTCTCTACAATTAGTTTAGGATTTGGCTTCAGTACATGATCTACATTACATCATGATAGAAAAGTAAGGACACATTGTATGCCACACAGATAGTGCATATACCTCTTAAGTTTGTATGAACGTCAGGTTGATAATTAAAGTCGGTAGCCTTGGGAGTTGCAACATTCTCATTGCAATACCGTGGCTCATCAACTACCCCGGAGCATCTAAAGGAAAGGAGAAGGAGGTGAAACAACACTAAATTTGCATAAGGAATGGGTGGAGCAACAATACTACATGAGCTAGGGTCCACAAAAGCCTTGGAGAATTGCCCAGAAGCATGCCAAATTTTCAAGGATGTGGGCTGGTTTGAATTATTCTGGAGGTTGGATGGATCACACAGCGGTGTTGCCATGGAATTTGCAAAGAATTTAGAGAGAAACCAAATGGAGGTTAGAGGGTTGAAGTTGGAGGTCACGGAAGAGGTGATTTCTAGAGTGACAAGATTACCAGTGGAAGGAAAGAGGTGGTTGAACAGGAAGGTTAATGACCCCTTCCTGAAAGGGGATTTTTTGTAAGAAGAAGAGTTGTTGGTAAGGAAAGGAAGGGGAATTGATAGATTGTCACTCCCCCAACAATATGTTGATGTTTCCCTCTACCTCATCAATTACATTACTTGTGAGGGAAGTGCAACAATTATGTTTAATTACCACTTTGCATTGTTGAACCACCTATGGCATCAACAACTGATCAATCTTCCTTACTTCTTGCTAGGAAACATTAGACATATGGTCATGGTTGTGAAAACCGTTGCACATCTAGAAACGTGCATCACCAAACATGGCCTTATCAAGCTCATTGTGTTGGATGCCTTGAGCCACCAGGGTAGGAATTGGTAAGAATTCATGAGGAAGAAGCCTAGGACTACCCACAAGAGGCAACACGAGACGTCTGAGGAAGCTCCAGTGGTGGCAAAGGAGAAACCACAGCCCTTGACATTAAGGGTTGGTAAGAGACCAGTTGAAAAACCAATTGGTGACAAGCGGCCAAAGCAGATGATAAGGGTTAGAGGGCACCCAAAGTCCCCACCCATGTCAAGAAAGAGCAAAGAAGCATCAGAGCAGAAGGACGAGGAGCAGGCTCAGCCAGAGGAACCTTCTTCACCTGGTAAGAGCAAAACTCAATCCTTTCTGTCAAGAATCGAAATTATAGAAATATAAAAATAGAGAGCTAAGGGAACAACTGGCAAAGGGAAAGGCAGAGCCAAGAGCCCTAGGGCTAGATACTTTGACTAAGGCATGAACAGGGATAGAAAGGGAGGATTTTCAGGCGCTGTATGTGCAGCTTGTGTTGAGAAGTTAGTGGTAGCAGGATTTAAAGTCTGTGTAGTAGACACCACCCCGAGGGAAACACAAATTGAAATTTGGGAAGCTGGCACATAAGGACCCATTGAGGACATTGTTGTTACACAAGAGCTAGTAACCAAGATGGCACAATCCACAGAAAGTGATCAGGTAATGGATACACAAGAGCCCTTGGCTGACACTTCTGTTTCATCAGAACCAGAAGTGGATGAGTAAGTAAGCCAAGGGAAGGAAGGGGAAGCTAACATCCATAATCTTGTGGTTGACACTACTATTACAAAATAACCAGCAGTGAAGACAAAATCCTACCTGGGGAAAAATGATATATAGAAGTCTGTGGATAACACTACTGTTACATAAGAACCAATAGTGGAAATGGAAGCTGACCAGGAAGATAAAGAAACTATGACAAAATCTACTGAATAATTTGCTGTTACACGAGAACCAGTAGTCGAAGTGGAACAATTTCACCCTCAGGGGGCTGTTGCACCTTCAATTGATAGTGCATGTGGGAGAACATCGAGTCCTGATGAAGGATGGTGTTGAGAAGATGTTGTTGTTACCAGAGCTACAAAAATGGAAGCAACAGGCACTCTCTCTACAAAAGGGGGTGATTTCACTCAAACTATATAAAAGGATGATGGATTCCCTTATAGAGAAATGGATAAAGGAAGAATCTGAAAGAGAATGGGAAGCACATAGGCATAAGGAAGCTATAAGGAAAAAGGATGAACAATTGTATCAGTTAAATCGATAGGTCTCGAACTTGACAAATGATAAGACCAAACTCCATGACCTTGCCCTAAACCCACTAGCATGCAGGTGACCACCCTCGTCATAACTAGTGTTCCTTTGGGAACATTATTATTTATTTCAATTAAAAGCAGTTTTTGAAAGTAGGTCCTACTGGGGTTCTTCAACCCGTACTTTTATGGAGATTTTTGCTCCTGTGACTTTGATGACCAAAGCTTGATGTGGGAGTTGTTTCTACATAATATAATGTGTGAATATGCCAACATGAAGATGGTAGCGAGTTTCTTCTCCTCTATGGGAGATTTGAGTTGTGGGCCTTCCTTTCATTTATGAGGAATCAGATTGAGTGGCATCTGGCCATGAAATCAGTAGAAGGTAATGAGGAGAGAACAACATTATGGGTCAAAGCTGAACTAGGGATGGTTTACGAACTCAAACGTGAGTTTAAGCTATTCCTGAGCACTCCAGAAATTAGAGAATAGTCAATCCTCTATGTGAAAAGGATCGTGAGGATCTGCTTCAAGGTGTATGCAAATTTGAAAAGTCGAGCGCTAGCAGGATTTCTCAAGTGCACTGAGGCTTGTAGCGTTGAGCTACAAGAAGGGGATCCTTTTGAGTACAGGAATTTTTTAGCTATTATTACATGGGTGCCTGAGTATGCTTAAATTGTGCATACATATGGGGCATTCTAGATTGGCCTCAAGTTCAAATTTCCTTTGATTTGGTTGCCAGTAGAGGAGTATCAGCCGAATTACCACCTATGTGACTATGAAGCAGAATCTTGGCCATGTTAGTTGATGGTCATTCAAGGGTTCAGAGCTATGGGCAAAGACACTGCTGGTGCCTACAATTTCACATACTTGCATCAAGGGTACAGTAGGAGGAGCTGAGATTCTGTATGGTGACATGCAATTGCTTCAGTCAGGGGGAGATGTTGGATGTGGTCTTTTACCTATTTTCTGCACATTCTTTCCCCAGTTTTGAACTTTTTGTCCTCCAGGCCTATGAATTTACATGATTAATTTCCCTATTTTCTCACCTTTTTAACCTATTTTACCATCATGTTAATTTGTCGTACTTTAACGAATAATACGATGCTTTATTCCTTTTTGTGGCTAACTGGGAGAGTATTGAAGAAGTATTTTGGGAAGCTCTTCTTCTTTTCAGGTGATGGCTCGTGAGAAAATAGCTATGAAGCAGACAGGCAACGCTGATTAACTACAGAGAAGGGTAGAACGGTTTAATGTTACACCCTAGATGCTATTATAGGTTGCTGTTACACATTGGATGCGGTTACAGGTTGTTGTTACACATTGGATGTTGTTACATGATGTTGTTACACTACGCGTTGATACAAGAGTCAGTTGTTACACCAAAATTATTGTCGTCAATGATGTCATGACATCCCAAACCACTATTCACTCGATTTTGTTGCGCTGGAGATGGAAAATGTGGGTACTATTCCACATAACAGTTGTTGGTTGTAGGGATTTTTTATTTTGGAAGAAACAAACCCAAGAGGTTGCAATCCTAACTAATGTATATTTGTATTTAGAAATAGGTTGTAACTACTTTTATTTTTTATCAGCATGAGAATCGTGAGATTCTCATGACTGATCTGTTTCTAATTTCAAGTTGTAATAACTATAAAGGAACTTGATTTTTCATGTACAAGAACACGACATATAGAAAAGTATTGTTACTCTGCTTCTGTAATTTTGAGTTTATTTTTAATATTAATCAACACGGTGATGTTGTTACTACTCTTTAGCTGATTCGTTAATTACTTTTGTGTTATCATGCGCCTTGCTGAGGAGGAAGTGCCCTCCTCTTTGGCATGGATTGTAGTGATAGAGGTAGTGTACATTCTAGTTTAGCTAATTGATTTATGGTTTCTCGTTGTTGCTATACAAACCATGGATTACATTCCCTGTTGTTTCCATTTATATTATGTTGCTACACTGAGTTAGTCAATAGAATGGTAGTAACCAGTGGGATTAGATATTAGTTCTTGTGTGGCGCACCTTTACTTTGATAGTTACGAAGCGCGATTTAATTCTGTAGAGTGTTTTTTATGTCTACATGAATGGTCTGATTCAAAAATTTGGTTCAGCGACATCTTTTACGGTTTTCTGCATTTTCTTATTCTTGGTTGTAGTGTATCGGCACAGAAAGTGTGAACTCCCTTGAAACAGTAAGACCTACCCTAGGTTGACAATTAAATGTTGCAGTCTCAGTCAATTAGGATTGATTAAAATAGCACTACACATGGTTTCATGCGAAACTAAACCTGTGGGTGAAAAATAAGCAAACAAATAGAAAGCAAAGTATAAAAGTAAATGAAAGAAATGCAAGAAAGAACAGCAAGAAAACAAGAAATGCAAATAAAGTAAACAAAGAAAGCATGCAAACAAAGAAAAACAAGGAATAAAACACTACTCCTACTCCTAAACTAAACAGTGCGTGGGCCTCTTTATGTAAAGTGATATTTCGAATGTAGCCATCAGTGCATTGGTTGGCCCAAGTAGGTGAAGGTGTGGTTTATGAGAAAGATAAATGTGTAAACCAAGAAAGAAGAAAAATATATCAGTGAAGAAAAAAATGCTCTGAGCTTAAAAATATCCATAGTAAAGAAAAGAATAAAAGCGCAAGACAAGAATTATACAGACGTATCATGGTTATGCATCACCGTGTGCACATATGACAAGCATGCACACTCTTTTGATCATGACAAATGAGAAAACATGAGAAAGAAATACAATGTACACTTACCAGGAGTGATCATTGTGTATGATTCCTCCAATGCATGAGCGATTGGATCATGTGGTTGAGGTGGAGGATGTGAATTCTGTGAACTAGATTGACCTTCAATGTAAATAGGAGAGTGATGAGCAGCCTTGGGTGTTTCAATAGATTTCTATTCTAGAGTGGAATCGACCTCAAGACAACGAGGGCCTAACATAACCATCAGCTCAGGCTGAAGTGCCTCGCTAGCTTGTGGGGTTTCCACTTCATCAATAGGTAGATCATCAAAGATGGATGTCTTAGGAATATCAACAACGAATGAATCCATATCATGATAAAATGAAGGAGAAAAGAGATCACGACAACCATAATTAGAAAATTCGATATGTTCATCGGCATCCTCATGATCTGATGAATTGTATAGAGGGGTTGATGAGAAGAAAGAATGTTCACCCTCTACATTTTTGGAAAATACAGATGAAATATTGAGTGGATTTGCTAACACAGATGTGTACTCTCCACTATGCAATAATAGACTAACATCCGGTGTATTATGTGAATGATCGAAAGTAGATGCATCCGGGAATGTATTGTCACATGGAAAATTAACAATGGAAGAATCACCAAATATGTCAAGGAAAAGTGGATGAGGTGCAGACAGAAGGAGGTCATCCTTCACTGTGGTTTCTTCTTCAGATTCCCACACATATTCATCATAAATGATAGCACAGGTTGGATTCTCAACACCAACTCTATTGACAGCTTGATCCTTGTGACCAATAAGTGTGGAGTTTGGAATGAGAGAACACAACACAGTACAATCCTGAGGATCAATAAAACGTGAGGACAGAGGTTGAGGAAATAAGTCCACGTGACAACCAACAACCTTTCTAGCCAAATCTACGAAGATATCAAGAGCAGGTGGGGTGGTGTTGTGGCCACAAAAAGCCCCCCTTCTTATTTAGTGATGTTACTAATACTAAATAAATGGGGACCCTTAGTCAAAAAATTTCAAAAATCAATTAGGGATTGGATTTCCTTTTTAATAAAACTTACCATCATAACTTAGGAAAATACCTTTGAAATCTAAAAAATGCTTAAGTTTTATGATGGTAAAAGATAAAATCACTCCTTAAAGGATATCACATCACATGCCTTAAAACGCAATTACATTGGAAAACCTCAAAGACGTCGATGTGCGATGTCGCATATCGCAAAATCACGTTTTGCATAAAATACACCAACATGAAAGGATAATGCGATATTGCAACCATGCGATATTGCGATAACGCTCTACTGCAACCTTGCGACAAGGGTAATAGAAATACCTTGCGATATTGCGATTATGCGATATTGCGATTATGCGATCTTGCGATACAGTGATCTGCAATATTGCAAAGCAAATCACAAAATCACTCCATCGCAGACTTTTCTGGCTCATTATTCAAGAAATTTTTTTTTTCATAAAACAAAACCTGGTTATGCGCTTTAATGCTAATTAATGAAGTAGTTGCCAGTTGTTAAGGAAATACGATTTTGTGTTTATCGAAAAGCCAGTTCACGTAAGGTGATATAATTTTGCAGGTCTTCGACATTTAAAGCTTTCCCATCATTGTTTCTTATCATTACTCTCACCTCACTTGTAAACTGCAGGAAAGAAGAACAAAAGGTTATAAAAAGTAGTATGCAAGAATGGCGAAGAAAGGCAAGGCTCCGATATCTGAAGACAGAGAAAAGGTGCCCTTGCACAAAGACACCACATGCAACAGAGACGCGGTTATTCCCACGTGGGAAGGCATATATAATCTACTTGAGGAATAGAATCCTAAAGTAATGGGATTTACGGCTACTACAGGCTCATCAAGGTCATTTGAAGCATCAGTTGCAGAGTTAGCTTGTTCATTCCTGCACCGGAGAGCGGCAAGGCCCAAAATTCTCCCCTGCACAGATATGGTTAAAGGAGTACTAGACAGCGCTGACATCAAAGATAGGCAGTTTAGGGCTCAAGGTCAAGAGCTCTCGAAATCATTATTTTCACAAAATTTCAACTTTACATCGCTACAAGAAAACATGCAAGAGGCGAAAATCGCACCAAGGAAGCCCGTATCAAGAAACAGAGGCAGTTTCCGCGCTAATCGCGCATCGCTGGGTAAAACTTCTTGAAATGGAAAGCCTCTAATAGCTCAGTCTCCTGTAAGCCCAGTACTGAAAAGATAGTGCCAACTCTTGCTAATTCTGGTTTTGCAGCACATTGAAAGGCTGAAGTCGGCCAACTGACTCTTCTCAAGAAAATGTTGAATGCTTGCGACATTAAAGAGTAAATACAGAAATAGTTAGATGTTAGATTTAATTTTAGAAATAGTTTTGCTTTATGTTTGCCTAGAGAAAGGATGGTCATTTAAACCATATCCTAAATTTTTGTAATAAGTTATTCTTAGATGTAGTTAGTAGTATTTAAACCCTTCTCATGCATTTAGAGAAGGGTCCAGAAATTTATCAAAAACTTATCCTCAGAACATGCACTTTTGCACCCTCCGAGGAGGTTTTGATAAATGAATGGAACAAGATTTGTTGATTTTTGCATTTAATGTCTGCTATTGATGTTGCACTTTTGTACTCTTAGTGGATGTTGGATTGAGAAGAGATAAATCATTATCGTTTGAAGCTCATGAGTAGAACTAGTTATAAATGGTAATTCTATCTCTTAACTGTTTCTATCTTCTCTGTTAAAGTGATATTTAAGTTCAGTTGTTTATATGTTAATGTGTGAATGCCTGAGTTATCATTTGGCACTTTTGTACGGTGATAGCTATTTATTTGTGCTTAATATATGAATAGCTTATTATGCGATATGTTTTTCATAACTGTTTCGTCTAACTTTTTATGCGAAGTGGTTCATCTATATTGAATTCTTTTCTTATTTCAGTTGAATGATCTTTATTACCGATTGTTATCTGAAATCATTTTTGATCGCATAACAGAAGGATTACACCTAGGTTAGTATAGATTTAGATAATTCTGTTTATTAGAATACAATAGCATGTCATTAGATTAAAAGTTTAGAATTAGAGCATCTCAATTAGGAACTGTTAGATCAGAAATATCAATCCTTCGCACACACACACTTAAATTGGGAAACTGGTCCCATATCCCTAGTCGGACCCGCTATACCAAATGGAGAAGGAGCTGCCAACCAACGTCCGGACCGGGTGGGTATCCCCCTTGCTGTTGACCTGATTTTCAAGGCTTCAACATATTTGGCACTAGAAGGAGGGCCTCGAACTATGAATGGCAAGTAAGTCCAAATCTAAATACCATTCTGAGAGTAAATCGCCCTCACCATCTCCCCCAACTTCTCCATTGCATTTAGAATCTTTAAATCCACAACCAAAAGTCGTAGGATCAACAGTCACTGCTACAAACCCTGACATTTGAGAATAATTTACTATTGAACCACCTAAAGTCAAATCTTTGATTCACAAACTTCAGCGATTTTCTATATCTCCTCAAAGATCTGATAAATCTCAAGGCAACGTGACTTTGCAATATAACCCTGCTCATCCCTTAACCATATTAAAGAGTGAAAATTTTGGTGTTCAGCCAACTGAATTACCTCTGCCCACTAGAAAGAGAGCAAGGAAATCACCCAAAAGGTCTGAAAGCGAGACTCTTTCATCACCATCATCCATCTCAACTTCCTCACTGTGAAGTCAACCATCCACTCCGCCACTTCAGATCATTATCCACCAACCTACTGGTACTTCTACATCCCCTTCTCAATCATCTGGAGTTATTATATCCTCATCTTCTCAACCTTAGGGATCATCTTCTCCACTTCCCTCCGTTAATAGATCAGCAATGGCTCAATCTCCATGGAACAATCCAGGGGCAGTCTTAATGTCTGCGCCCTTGAGTCAGCTGCCAGCACATCCTGAAAAATCACTGCCTAAGTTTAACCCTGAGGTAGGCATGTTAGCGGAAGAACACATTAATAACTTTATGCTATCCGTAAATCTTAATGGGGTTACCAACGAAGATGCTGTCATTCGACTTTTCCCTTATACTCTTCAGGGAACAGCCGGATCATGGTATTTCTCACTACCATCGGGGTCTATCACTAGTTGGGATATCTTCCAAGAGAAATTCCTCACCAAGTTCGGTGATGATAGGTCTACAGTGACATTAATCAATGACCTGTCAAATCTTAGGGTTGAGTCAAAAGAACCCATCAAAGATTTCAATTCATGTTTCAATAAATTGTTAAACAAAATTCCTACTGCTTCCAAGCCCAGCGAAGAAGTGAGAAGTGAATGGTATATTACTGCTTTACCATCAAACATAGCATTCTTTGTGGACAGGGCTAATAAGACAACTTTAGCCAAAAATATGAAAGAAGCCATAGCAGTAGAGAAACGTATAATAGCCCTAGAAAAGAACTCCGCAATAGAGGAACGGAAATCCAAGAAGGTTATTCAAAGAAGATGCCAAGAAAAAACAATCCAAAGATCCATTTGATTTAGAAGGATTGCAAAAAGTTTTGAAGACCATGTCTAACGAGATGGTCGACATTAAAAAACAAGTGGCAGAAACTTCTTCAAAAAATCCCTACAGAGCTTTTAAAAGAATCCCTTCAACTGATTCAAAGCCCCCCAATGCTATTACAAGTACTGAATCTGAAGACGAAGAAGAGGAAATCGCTACTGAAGGGAAGACCGATGAAGAAGAATTTGTAGAGTTACAAGGAATGTGGGATTTCATCCTCCCACAAGAATAAGATCAAGAAGAATTCCCAGTTAGTACACGAAGTAGAAATCAGCTTGATCCTGCTCAAACTATCCCTAAGCCAAAAAGCGCAAGCTCAGCGACGAAGGATAAAGTCGCAGCCAAGAAAACAACACCTAAAGCGACCCAAACTAGCCCAGTCCAAACGGATTCGTCTACTCCATCTAAAACGTTGATCATTTCGGATGAAATGGAGTACAATATTATAGAAGACATGAAGAAGACTAGGGCCAACATTACTCTTTATGAACTAAGCAAATTAAAACACCAGCAAAAGATAATTTTGAAAGAATTACATGTTGTGCCAGTTGCACCTTTGCCTGCTGCTGTAATTTCTCAAGCTTCCCATGACATGGGAAGACCTCCGACTAATGCGATTAACAAGGTTGATCCAAATGACATCGCGTTAATTGGAGGAAGATCGAGATCTCATACTCCCCCGTTTCTTCTTACCTATGAAATTTTTAATAAAAATGTGCATAATTGCTTAGTGGATTCGGGAGCGTCATCGAATATTTTACCGAAGTCAATATGTACAAAATTTAACGTTCAACCACAACAATCTGCTGTGCGTATAGTCCAGCTAGATCGATCACAAGTCGAGGTAATTGGTGAATTGAATCAGGTTACCATAAGGTTGTCATCCAACCCAAAGGTATGTCAAGTTATCGACATTTTAGTTGCTGATATTCAAGAATTTTATGGCTTAATTCTTAGCAGGGATTACTCAAAAAAACTCCATGGATACTTCACAACTGACTAGTCGCACATGTGGCTGCCCTACAATGGTAAACCAAATAAAAAAAAGTTGAACAAGAATGACATCAGAAATACATAGTAAAAGAACTCGAGGGGGAAAATGAACCAGTAGCATATAACAAGAGCATTATTGGCAATTACTCAGTAGATCCTTTCCTAGGAAATTTTAATGCTCACACATCACCTTAGAACATTCTGTTTTATCTCAAGTCGAAATTTTTTCTCAAACAGATAGTTCTAAATGTATCAATTTTTTAGATAGCCCTGTAAATAGATCTTCATTTTGGAAATTATTTTTTGACGGTTCTAAATCTAACGAAGGAGCAGGAGTAGGATGCGTGTTAGTTAGTCTAGAAGGAGATAAAACTATGTTAACTTGTAGAATCGAATTTGATTGCAACAACAATACAACGGAATATGAAGCTTTAGTCCAAGGGTTGTACAAATAAATCGGATTAGACGTCAAATACCTTCAAGTTTTCGGAGACTCTGAAATTGTAGTCAGACAGGTACGTAATATTATACATTTCTTATCAGGTCATTTAAAACATTATCAATCTTTAGTTCAAGATCTGACTGAGCACTTTATAGCATTTAATATTTCATCAATTCCCAGACTCCAGAATGCAAGTGCAGACCTTTTAGCTAATGTAGCTTCTAAACTTATCCCTTCAGAAGATTTTAGTCCAAATAGATTCTCAATAGAATTAATCTTTAGACCTTCTATTCCTGATAACATCACAAGTTGGAGAATTTTTAACGACGATCCTAACATCATGAGTTTTCTCACATCTGAAGGATCCTATACCAATCAAATAATTGAGGAAGACCAACATGACCGATAATTGCAACAAGATAGCACTAACAATGCTATACCTGAGTCGATAGTCAAACTAGATGACCTTTATGATTTCAAAGATCGGTTTAAAAGATCTACCATTTCGAAACTCCAAAGTTCAACTCTGATCTATGAATTAGTAAATCTAGGGACTGATACCAAACCCTAGAATATCAACCTAGGCCTTGGCCTAGCTCCTGAAGAAAAATTAGCATACATTCGTCTTTTGAGAAAATACAAAAATGTTTTTTCTTGGAACTATGATGAACTTAAAATGTATGACACTTCCATCATCCAACATACTATTCCAATGATTGACAATGAAAAACCAGTTCAAATCCATTCCAATCAAGAAAACCAGATCAAATCTGAACTCAACAAGCTATTGAGAGCCAAAATAATCTTCCCCGTTTGACATTCTAAATGGGTCTCCAATATGGTCCCCATTAGAAAGAAAAACAGAGACATTAGAATCTGTATTTAATTTCGAAACCTTAATAAAGCTTGCGAAAAGGATAATTTTCCTTTGCCTCCTATGGAACAAATTTTGCAGGCAGTCGCTGGGTCAGAGTTAATGTCCTTTTTAGATGGATTTTCAGGATACAATCAAGTGTTGGTACACCCTGATGATCAATTAAAAACCACATTCAGAACCAAATGGGGTACCTACGCATATCAAAAAATGCCTTTTGGTCTGATTAATGCTGGTGCCACATTTCAGAGAGACATGGACATCGCATTCAGAGGTTTAGTTAATAAGTCTGTGGTAATCTATTTGGATGATATAACTGTCTATTCCAAGAGACAAAGCAACCATCTCAGAGATTTAAAACAAATCTTCCAACGTTGTTCAAGTTATGGAATTTCACTTAACCCGGAAAAATCGTTTTTCGCATTAAGTGAAGGGAAACTTCTAGGATTCGTAGTGTCGAAATTTGGAATTTACATTGATCCTGACAGAATCAAAGAAATTTCTAAAATATCCCTACCTCACAACAAAAAAGCTATGCAATCTTTCCTTGGTCAAATCAACTTTGTAAAGAGATTCGTTCTGGATTTTTCAAGAATCGTGCCTCCCTTACAAACGATGATAAAAAAGAACTCAATCTTCAAATGGGGTCAAGATGAATATGAGACATTCAATCTAATCAAACAAGCAATTGTCAATGCTCCATCTTTAGCAACTCCCAATTTTTCAAAGCCTTTTATTTTATATACATTTGCATCTGACAGATCATACACAACGATACTTACTCAGGCAAATCAAGAGAAGGCAGAACCCCTGATTGCTTTCTTCAGTTCAAATTTACAGGGGGATAAATTAAATCATTTAGATGTGGAGAAACAGGCTTAAGTTGTTTTCAAAGCAATCAAATATTTCATATCCTTTTTACTCAAAACCCACACAAAAATCATTTTACCATTTCCAGCAGTAAGAAATAATTTAGTGCAAAAAGAGGTGGGTGAGAAAAGAGCCAATTGGGTTACTGCCTTACATGAATATGATGTAGAAATCAAACCAGCAAGCATTGTAAAAAGTCAAGGCTTTTGCAAAATGCTGGCCAGAGCATTGCTGATATCTGAAATTCCATCTGCAAACATACAAGTGTACGGGGTAAGCCTAAACGATAATAAGTCATTATATGCCGATATCATTTATTATCTAGAGAATGGATACGCTCCTTCACACCTCAATCATACCAAGAAAAGAGCTCTAAGGTTGAAAGCCAAACAATACCAGCTCCTGAATGATGTTCTTTTTAGAATAAATTATGATTCTGTTCTCCTTAGATGTCTTGAGAAATTTGAAGCTGAAAAAGTTTTACAAGAACTCCACGATGGGCCAGCAGGTGGACACTATGTTGGAGATGCTACTGCACATAAAATCTTACGAGCATGATATTACTAGCCTACATTATTCAAAGACTCACACAATTACGTGAGGAAATGTCAAATCTGCCAAACTGCCGCTGGAAGACAAAAGAAACCATCCTTGCCACTACAACCAATGAACATTGAGCAACCCTTTGATCAATGGGGATTGGACATAATAGGTGAGATTGTTCCTCACTCTTCTAAGAAGCATAGATATATCCTTACAGCAACAGATTATTTTACTAAATGGGTAGAAGCAGTTCCACTCAAGACAACTAATGCTGAACATATCATTGAATTCATAGATGAATTTGTAATCACCAGGTTTGGATTGCCTTCTGCTTTAATGTTTGACAATGCATCATACTTTTCTGGAAATGCAATGATTGAATTTTCACTTAAAAGAGGTTTCAAACTTAAATATTCTACCAATTATTACCCATAGGGAAATGGGTTAGCTGAATCTACAAATAAAAACCTAATCAGGATTATCAAACGAACAGTTGACCAAAATCATAAAAATTGGCATAAGTCTTTAATATATGGTTTATGGGCAGATCGAATAACGCAAAAAGCCTCCATCGGCACTTCTCCATTCAATTTAGTTTATGGAAAAGAAGTGGTTCTCCCGTCTCATTTAGCAATTCCTTCTCTGTCTTTAGTTCAATATGTTGATGAAGTACCAACTTCCTCCTTACAGCTGAGGCAAATGGAATTAATTAAGTTAGAAGAACAACGAGAATAGACTAAAAGAACTCATGCTCATCATTAAGCATTAGTAAAATCCTCTTTTGATTCAAACATGATGACCAAAAAATATTTTCAGATGGGAGATTTAGTTTTAAAATGGGACAAGGCCCATGAGGAAAAAGGGAAACATACAAAATTTCAACGAATGTGGCTTGGTCCTTTTCAGATTGTAGAAGTCATAGGTCCGTCGACTTTTATGTTGCAGGATTTAGCAGGAAAAAGAGATTCTTTACCTGTTAATGGTCAGATCCTTAAAAAATATTTTCCCTAGAAGATTACTCTTCTATTTTGTAGATTAGATTTTTATTTTCATAAAACCAGTTGTGAATGGTTACATTAGGAATTTACGAAAAAGACACCAATTCTGTTTTAGATTTTGATCTTTCGCTTGTATAAATAGCAAATTGTTTGGAAAATTGATCTTTATTGTAGAAAGATATAGTTAAAGACTCTAGCCTGGATATGATACTAGTTTCAACTTCATAAAATTTGATGAAAACAACCTTTAGTGAGAAATTGTTTTATATCAGTGCAATGAAAGGTATCAATAACAAAATAAAGATTCTCTGTAGAACAACTCTTTCCAAAAACTCTACTATTGTCAGTCCAAAGCTATCTTAAGGAAACAATGACTTCCTCCCTACTAAGGAAATCACAACTTTCAGAGGAACAATCCAAGGATACACTTTATCTTAAAGAGTGAGAGGTCTCATCACGAGCCGGCTTATCATAATCACAGATATTATAACTTATTGACTTTGCCAATACTACATACCACAACAGGGCAATGACTCAAGATTGTTGCAATCAAAAGAGAAGGGGTCTCATCATGAGCCAGCTTGTTCAGCAAAATTATAAATCAAGTGAATGAATGTGTCATAAATTGGCTATCAAACCAAGACATTGCTCTTTAAGAGTAAAAAAAAAAATCAAAGCAACAAGTGTGGATGTGGATTCTTCTTTGGGAGTTGTGGGTTTCTTTAAGTAGGATAGAGGATCATTGCTAGGTAACAAGTAACCTTGTCAAGGCTATGAACACCTGCTGGCAGCAAAGGCTCTACCTATGACAAATAAGCATATTTAAAACTGGTTTACAGAGAAGATTGTTTTATCTTTACAAACCAAGTATTGACTGATGTAAATACAAGGACTAGCTTGAGGGAGAAAATAATCAAAGTTGAAAACAATTGAAACAAAATATCATTGACAGGTGAGAGCATAATGTACTTTATCTTTCTATAATAAAGTTTAACTTTCTGGAAATTTTTCTGTTTTGGAAGTTTAGAAAATTCAAAAGAAAGACAGAGATAACTGGTTCTTCCAAGTGAATCGCCAATTGTTGTGGCCACCAACAACCCCCCTTCTTATTTAGTGATGTTACTAATACTAAATAAATGGGGACCCTTAGTAAAAAAATTTCAAAAATCAATTAGGGATTGGATTTCCTTTTTAATAAAACTTACCATCATAACTTAGGAAAATACCTTTGAAATCTAAAAAAAGCTTAAGTTTTATGATGGTAAAAGATAAAATCACTCCTTAAAGGATATCGCATTGCATGCCTTAAAACACAATTACACTGGAAAACCTCAAAGACGCCGATGTGCGATGTCGCATATCACAAAATCGCATTTTGCATAAAATACACCAACATGAAACAATAATGTGATATTGCGACCATGCGATATTGCGATAAAGCGCTAATGCGACCTTGCGATAAGGGTAACAGAAAGACCTTGTGATATTGCGATTATGCGATCTTGCGATACAGTGATCATGCGATATTGCAAAGCAAATCGCAAAATCGCAAAATCGCAAACTTTTCTGGCTCATTATTCAAGAAAAAGCTTTTTTCATAAAACGAACCCTGGTTATGTACTTTAATGCTAATTAATGAAGTAGTTGCCAGTTGTTAAGGAAATATGATTTTGTGTTTATTGAAAAACCAGTTCACGTAAGGTGATATACTTTTGTAGGTGTTCGACATTTAAAGCTTTTCTGTCATTGTTTCTTATCATTACTCTCACCTCACTTGTAAACTACCAGAAAGAAGAACAAAAGGTTATAAAAAGTAGTATGCAAGAATGGCAAAGAAAGGAAAGGCTCCGATATCTGAAGACAGAGAAAAGGTGCCCTTGCACAAAGACACCACATGCAACAAAGACGTGGGTATTCCCACCTGGGAAGGCATATATAATCTACTTGAGGAAGAGAATCCTAAAGTAATGGGATTTACGACTACTACAGGCTCATCAAGGTCATCTGAAGCATCAGTTGCAGAATTAGCTTGTTCATTCCTGCATCGGAGAGCGGCAAGGCCCAAAATTCTCCCCTGCACAGATATGGTTAAAGGAGTACTAGACAACGCTGACATCAAAGACAGGTAGTTTAGGGCTCAAGGTCAAGAGCTCTCCGAATCATTATTTTCCCAAAATTTCAACTTTACATCCGCTACAAGAAAACACGCAAGAGGCCAAAATCGCACCAAGGAAGTCCGTATCAAGAAACAGAGACAATTTCCGGGCTAATCGTGCATCGCTGGGTGAAACTTCTCGAAATGGAAAGCCTCTAATTGATCAGTGTTCTGTAAGCCCAGTACCGAAAAGATAGTGCCAGCTCTTGCTGATTCCATTTTTGCAGCACATTCAAAGGCTGAAGTCGGCCAATTGACTCTTCTCAAGCAAATGCTAAATGCTTGCGACATTAAGGAGTAAATACAGAAATAGTTAGATGTTAGATTTAATTTTAGAAATAGTTTTGCTTTAATTTTGCCTAGAGAAAGGATGGTCATTTAAACCGTATCCTAAATTTTTGTAATAAGTTATTCTTAGATGTAGTTAGTAGTATTTAAACCCTTCTCATGCGTTTAGAGAAGGTTCCAGAAATTGGTCAAAAACGTATCCTCAGAACATGCACTTTTGCACCCTCCGAGGAGGTTTTGATGAATGAATGGAACATGATTTGTTGATTTTTGCATTTAATGTCTGTTACTGATGTTGCACTTTTGTACTCTTATTGGATGTTGGATTGAGAAGAGATAAATCGTTATCGCTTGAAGCTCATGAGTAGAAATAGTTATAAATGGTACTTCTATCTCTTAACTGTTTCTATCTTCTGTGTTAAAGTGATATTTAAGTTCAATTGTTTATATGTTAATGCGTGAATGCCTGAGTTATCATTTGGCACTTTTGTGTACTTGGCTTCTTCAAGTACACATGTAGGTCATGAGGCACGGTTAATTGACTCAGGTGCATCCTTTCACTTCACTCCCCATAGAGAGTGGTTCTGAGAGTATAAGAAACATGATGGTGGTGATGTCTTCTTGGGGGATGACAGGAAGGCTAGAATCGTTGGTTGTAGAAAAGTAAAGTTGAAGTTGCAAGGTGGAAGCGTTAGAACGCCTCTAGGTGTTCTACATATTCCTGCACTAATGCAAAATCTGATTTCTGTTAGCAAGCTGGATGATGTAGGTGTAAAAACAATGTTCAAGAAGCATACCTGCAAGATGGTTCAGGGAGCACTGGTATTGATGTGGGGAGTTCAGATTGGAACTCTATACAAGCTGCAAGGTAGTACTGTTATTGATGGGTGAAATAGTTCTGTGGTTCCTAAAAGTGGAGTAGAAAATCTAGTGGTCTCTGGAGAGAAGACCATGCTGTGGCATCAAACGCTTGGACATATTGGAGAAAAGGGCCTTCGGATACTTCATGGTAAAGGTATGGTAGAAAGTATGAGTAATATCTTTCTGGATTTTAATTTCTATTAAAATTGTGTATATGGGAAGCAGAATTGGGTGAGTTTCCCCTCTGGTAGTAAGAGGGCGAAATAGATATTAGAACTTGTGCACAGTCATGTGTTTGGACCTGTGAAGGTTCCATCACTGGGTAAGTCTGTGTACTATGTATCATTTATAGATGACTTCTCAAGGAATACATGGATATATTTCCTTAAGAAGAAACCTGAAGTCTTTGACAGGTTTATAGAATTTAAGGCTTTTGTGGAAAAGCAGACAAAGAAGAAGATAAAGGTGCTGAGGACAGATAATGGTGCAGCGTTTTGCAGTAAGGAATTTGAAGAATTCTGTAAGAAGTGTGGTATAGCATAGAAGAAGACTACTCCATATACACCTTAGAAGAATGGAGTTGCAGAAAGAATGAATAAGACGTTGATGGAAAGGGCAAGAAGCATGCTCAGTGGTGTCGGGTTTGGACAAGAATTCTAGGTAGAGGCGGTGGATACTGCATGTTACCTATTCAACAGGTCACCTTCATCAGCGTTGGAGGATAAGACTCCATAATAGGTATGGACTCGTAAGAAACCCTCACTTTCACATCTGAGGGTATTTGGGTGTGATGCATATGTACATGTTCCAAAGGAGAAATGAACCAAGTTGGATAGTAAATCTGAAAAGTGCATGTTTATTGGGTATAAGGATGGTTTAAAGGGTTATGAGCTTTGGAACCCAGTCACACAGAAGGTTGTGTACAATCGAGATGTGGTGTTCAGAGAGCTGAAAGATGTTATTAAACATGAAGTCCAACGAAAGGAACCTGAGAAGACAGAGTTTGAGCTAAAGGAGGAAGAATCAGACTCTACATCAGAGGAGGAATCAGAAGATGAAGAGCCACAAACTCCGGCTGTGAGAAGATCAGTTTGAGAAAGAAGGCAACCTGAAAGGTATAATCCATCTGCTTTCTATTCAAATTTTGGTTTACCTATTACTGACGATGATCCCAGAACTGTGAAGGAAGCAGTAGATTCAAAGGATGGAAAACTCTGGAAAGAGGCCATGGTTGATGAAATGACATCTTTGCACAAAAATGAGGCTTGGGATCTATTGGAGTTGTCTGCTGGAAGGAAACCCATTGGCAGCAAATGAGTGTTCAAAAAGAAGACAAATGCAGAAGGAAATGTAGAGAAATACAAAGCTCGGTTGGTAGCAAAAGGTTATTCCAGCTGTTGGGAATTGATTTTGGGGATATTTTTTCTCCTATTGCCAAGGTAACTTCTATTATATTACTTTTATCTGTTGCTGCTGCTTTTGATTTTGAGGTAGAACAGATGGATGTGAAGACAACATTTC
>APFE030756236.1:0-17216 GCA_000404065.3 Pinus taeda
AAATTCTTAGTGATGGTTGTAAGAAAATAGTTTGAAAATTTACATCATAATTTATATTTGAAATTTTAAGATATTTTTCATTTCATTTTAATAAAACAATTTATTAATTTATTTTCACTCCTTAATGTAAAAGGTTAAAATTAATTTAACACTTCAAATTGAAATATAGATTTTTTTTTTTTAACTTTGATTAATTGTTGAAAGTATTGAAAGTGGTGAATTCTTTGCTAATTAATTGAAAGTATTGATATTCATAAATTTATTGTTAAGTATTGGCTTCGTTGTTGTTGGTATTAGATTAGAGATTCTAGTGACACTTAATCAGTTTTGAACCTAGGCTTCACCAAATAATTCCAATGGGTTAAGAATAATTCCAATGGGTTAATGATTCTTCAAGAATTTAAAAAAACAAGAAAAAAAATATTGGAAATGGACAAAAAAAAAAAAAATGTGTGTAAGAAGAAGGCATATTATTCACTATATTTTAATTATTATTGTACATGTATTTTGAATTAGTTCAAAGGAAAAACATATATTATTATTATTTTTTTAAATTATTTTTACATGTTTATATTTCTAGATTTTTTTAAAGGAGGACTTAGGTTAAAGTGTAATATAGGTAGTTTGTTTTTATGTATGGCATTATGTTAAATTCAATTACAAATTAAATGACCTCACTAGATGTAGCCTCAACAATGATTATAAGGGACACTGTCTCTCTTCTGGATATTATATAAATGATATCGTCTTTGTTGTCTTTCCTATGGTTCTAAAGTAAGATTTGACATTACTTCTAGTTTTCTAATGGTTCATGTTCCTTGGAAGTAAGAAAATAGTTTAATTATTCTTATGGAACTATTTATAATAAAACCACATTTTAGTTCTAAAGTAAGGTTTAACAATATAGGTTAATGAACCAAGACTGAAAATGCATCTAGCAAGAGCGAAAGTGTGTCCCCTTAGAAACCACCAACAAGTTATTTCAAGTGACATGGATTTCCTTGAATAATGGTGATGAGTTGACCCACATCATAAATAGTAACAAGTGGTGTCTATCCTTACTATTGGTTGACCACTAAGTTGTGACAACTTTTTCCACCTTTAAAAGAAGAGAATATGGAGGGTAGAAAAATACATGAATTCATTTAGAAATAAAGCATAATATAATTCAAAATATAAAATGTTGTAATTACTTTAGAGATTGTTTCAAAAGATCAAAGAAGCAGAAAATGAAAAAACAATTATGTATATAAAATGTACTTCCACTAGGTAATGTAGGTTGAGGAACCAACCCCATTTTCAATGAATAGAAAAGAATAAAGTACGATTTTGATTTTATGCTCCAAAGGGTTATTACAAATGAAGTCTCCTAAAGGGAAATGAATTGGCATAAAGGATTTGAAAACTGTGATTCTGATAAAGGGTTTGTGCACCATCTGAATCTTGCATATGCGAATTAGTTATTGAGTTAGTTGATTTGGAACCTTCTCCACAAGGGTGTGTTGAGTTCAGAAAAATGAAAGGGAAAATATACAAGATCAAAAATTTTGGACACTTAATTTGTTAGTGTTATGGTGTGGAACGTGAACTGTCATGGGGAGTCCAAGAGACCTTGGAAGATGAATACAAGGATCTAAACTATTTGAAGTGTATTGTATTAATGAGAAAGCATTGCATGCCTATCATTTTATTTATGGCTTATATTCCAACATAAAATTAATTTATTCTTGATCTCTTGACTCTCTTTCTTCAATTTTTTACTTTGTATCATAGGAAAATATGTGACAGCATGGTTCTTGCAAATGATTTTGTATGGTTTGATCTATACATTACCATGGATATTCCAATAGAACAATTCATAACAACAAATATTGCAATATTATGAAATCTTAAATTATTAAAATTGTTTCTTAGATTCCACATTAATTATTACTAGCTTAGTGCTTAAATTTATGAAATAATTGAAAATAATTTTATTTTTTTTAAATGAACACATTATCCACACTTTTAAACATGTGACATTATATCTTGCAAAACCTAGCCAAATAGTGAGGCCTCTAGTATGCTCTATTTTCTTTAGTTATGAAATAGAAGTATAAAGAAAAGGAAACACTCGCTATAGATTTTCTTTTGGCATTGTGACCTATATGGTTCTAATGAAATATTATTCCTCCTATGTTATACTCTCAAATTCCACTCCTAGACGTTTTTCTGAACTATGGAACAAGTACAATACTAAAAAATGAATTTTCTCTCATCTTAGTGTCCCTATATTTAATGTAGCCTGATAGTTATTTAGGGTTAAGGTTTTTGTATCCTCAACCCTAAATTTGTGGGAAGGTTTTGGACCTTCTACAATATTCTTAGAAATCCACCAGTGGCTATCCCACACATGAGTTATGGGCCTAACATTGCATGCACATGTTACCATGGTGGTAAACAATGTAGGTCAACTTGTTATGGGTGTTAACTTCTATATATAATCTTCAAATAACGTAATTTTCACATTCTCATAAAGGTCTTAGTGTGTAGAATGAGTTGAAGGGCATAGGATCCATGTTCACAAATTTTTGACCTAGGAAAGTGTCATTTGATGCCTCAAAATATCTCTAGAAGGTTCCAAACCCAAAATCTCAAATCTGGGACCTACCAAAAAAATGTGCCCTCGGTGAATACATGAATATGGGTTACACTTTTGGGCTTGTTACACTGAAATTTGTCACCATGACTATCTGCAGTTAATATGGCTCCATCAATAGTCATATTATCCTCCTTGTCAATCCTAATACCTCTGCTCTCCATGTCAAACTTCAAAAAAGAGAGAAATTCATTAAAAATCATGTTTATCTCTGGGTACGCAGGTTCTCTCTACCTTGCCTGCATGTATGCATCCCAAGCTCATTGTACCTGCGTACTTGTACGCTCTGTAAGTCAAGGGATGGGTGCGTACTCCTGTAAAGGTCAAAAGGCGCGAGTTTCATCTTAAAAAAGTACTTGTGGTCACTTCTAGAGCCTTCTAGAAGAGTGTTTGACGTGTATTGAGCGCCTCCAGATGGTTCATGCATCCCTATGATAGAGGAACTTATCCCATCAAGAGAGGAGCTACCCCATCCAAAAGAGGGAGTATCCCATTGATGTTGGAACTGAATAACTTCCTCTAGAACACTATAAATACAGGCATTGGGCCAAGGGAGGGGAGGTTGAAAGCTGAACATTCTAAAGGGTAGATGCTGCTGGAGTTAGGACTTCCATTGTAAGCTTGTGAGGAGGGATTACCATCCTTTCTTGTTTCATTTGGAAGTGGGTGAGCTTGTCAAAGTAGAGGAAAACTCTTGCTGGACCCTGGGAGGAACTTGCACAACACCGAGGCTCAGGTTGTAATGGTTTCTTTTTTGTTTCCTTAATACAAATAAGTCCATTCTTCTCAATGATTTGTTGTTAATGAATTGTTTCATATACTCCTTGGTATATATGTTGAATATGTTTTGTTTTATGGAATATTCAGGTGTTATGTAATCGTTTGATTGTGTGTATGCAGGTTTTCCAAAGTGAAGGAGGAGCTCATCATGGATCGACGAGGCTGGGACTGCTGCAACAAGCATTGGACTTGAGCGGTAGGTCGAAAAACACTTGGTTTTCTCATAGAATAATGTATGTTTAGAGAAGGATTTCTCTTAATTGTCTTGTTTGTCACTAGAGAGTCTTAGACTCCTAGGGAGGTTAGTTTTGTCAGCAAAAATAACTCTTTCCGCATGACAGGGCCAAATGTGGTGATGAAATTTCAAAATTTTACTCTTTTATCGAATTGGACCCTCAAAATAAATATAAGCTTTGATTTGGAGTAAAAGGAAAATTTGGAGAATTATGTTGTTGTCCTAATGATAATTTTTTCAAAAAATATTTGTGTCATATAATCTATAAATTTATCATTAAATTAAATAATTGTCCTTGCAATTTTTTTCACATCTTAACGGCTATAGTTTTTCATGTGAAATGACTTAGTGTACGTATACGTATATGTATATGTATATGTATATGTATATGTATAATGATATGTATATATATTATTATATATATTTATATATATATATATATATATATATATATAATATATATATATATATATATATATATATATATATATATATATATTTGGAGTAAAAGGAAAATTTGTGGGAGTTGTTCTCTAATGATAATTTTTAAAAAAAATATAGTGTCATATAAATTTATAAGTGTATTCATTAAATTAAATACTTGTCCTTGCAATTTTTTTCATATCTTAACTGTTATGTGTGTGTTCGTGCGAAATAACTTAGTCTAAGCTATATATATAATATATATATATATATATATATATATTATATATATATATATATATATATATATATATATGTACATATACATATATGAGAATGATACACACAAAGAGAACTAAACAATGCATATTGAAACTTCATTTTTTTATGCAAAATTTCATATTTTTTATTATTTTTTGAAGTTGGCGAATTAATATTTGAATTGCATTTTTCAAACACGTGTTTGTGCAAGATTTTTTTCTACTAGTTAAATCAATTCACAAACCAAGACTACCCTTTGGAAGAGGACTTGAAAATGAATTGAATGCTATTTTTTAATTTTTTTTAGTTTTGTATATTTTATGTTATTGATTTTTCATTATGCCCCTTCGAAACTGTCTAAAAAAATTTCAAGCATAAGGTTTAAAATAAATTAGATGGAAAATATCAGATGAATTCGAAAACGTCAAACTAATATGCCATTATATAGAGGATTCATTCACAAATCCAACGTGATCAACTCCACCACCTAAGGAAAAATATTGCCTTAAGTTCGGCATGCTACAAGATAGTGTTGCCAAGAAATCTATAGAATGGTAGCTAAAGCTTTATTTTTAAGACCCTCAAAAACTATATCAATCACTTAAAAAGCTCAATCCAGAGCTTTATGTAAAATTTGAAATAGCTCAATTAAGGGTTTAACAAACCTGCAATCGATCTACTAGTAGGGCTAAAGAAAATCTCTCGATAGAGAAAACTCTTGCTGGAGCCCTGTTTTCTCAGGCAACAAACCACTAAAACTGAAGAGATCGATCAAACTCTTTTAATCATTAACCCCCACTAACAACCAAATATTAGCTGATAATTTAACAATTTAAAAAAGCTTTATTGAGCTATAGACTCAATCGATCTCAATTTTCAAATATCCTACCAAAATCAACAAGCTTCCCAATCAAACACCTAAGTAACCATGAATTACATCGGAGCTCAATTGAGGGTTTTCTTTATAGCTCGATCGATAAATATTTAAGTCATCAAATAGATCAATAGAGGGATAAAATATTGCTCGATCAAGCGCTTCAAAAATGCTTGATCAAGCTTCTTCTTTTTTAATTACACCCTCAGCACTTGCCAAAAAGTGTAACCCATCTCCATGGGTTCTTGCCACTGTAGTCCAATTCCTCCAAATTTTAAGTATCAACACATATGAAAAATTGTACAGTTATCCATTATAAATCACACCTTATGATTTGTGGAGGCTTTTGGTCACCCAAATATTTAATTGAATGAGGCATGCAAATTTTTCCTCTACCTTCTCCTTAGAGTACCATTTTGCCTTTCCTAGTAGTTGTCTTTTCAACTTAGTATACTAAAGGCCATGCTACCCCTACATGTTAGCTCTCAAGACTTCTACAAAATTAAATCTTCTGCCAAATCTAATTCAACTTATCGTGCAAGATATTCTCTATAAGAAAGACTTGTTCATTAGTTTCCTAATCCAACATAAAAGGAAGATAGAATTTCAAACCCTCCACATTCACTACTAATTAAATGTGCATATATGGAGGTTAATTCAAGAGGATCCAATATTTCTAAAAAATTAATAGTCCCAAATCAAGATGAAAATTTTTCCATTATTTAAGAGCTTGATAAGAGCTTTCCAATGCAACTTGAACGAGCTCAAATGAACTTCATATGAGAAAGTTGTCATGTTTAGATGGTTTGCAAAAATAGGAAAAGGAAAGAAAAGAAATGACATGTGGTAGTCCCAGAGAGTGGCACATGACATCCTCTTAGGGTGTCAAGTGGCAAGCTGTATGAAGGACATGTAGCAAGAAATTGACTGGGTGTAGTGATGTTGTAGAGCCTAGAGTGGACATGTGGTGGTGTTGATTGTGGAGACTCAATAACATGGAAGATACATGGTAGGCTCTAGAGGTGACACATGGCAAGGGTACATAACCTACCATACATTTTAAATCCAACTATAATTTGATGTGGAAATTTGTTGGCATTTGATGTGGCGTAGGCCAATTAGAGGTTGCCACATAGTAGCCCCGAAAGGCTTAGAAAGTTCCAACAACGATCTAGAATGGGAGTGAGGGGGTTTGGACTATGATTGTTGGTTACATGTAGTCTAAAATTGGTCTCGATGAGAATCAAAACTTCAACCCCCCACCATCCAAATTACACCAACATCAATGTAGTAATGACAAGATATTTGTAAACTCCACCAAACTTTATCCATTTGACATATGGTTAGAACTATAAATTCGTAAGTCGAGACCCACAAGTTTGAGCGTGGGATCTCTCACCTAACTTAGCCAACTATTTCAACCAATACAGCACATAACTCACATTTTATTGCCATTTGTTATATTTTTTGTTTGAGTTCATTATTATGCAATGATCCAAAGCACAACCTCCATAGGCTCAATCCTAAAGATATATATACCAAAACATATGCCATTGCACCACAACATAGTGTTATGAAAAAAGGTTGATCCTCTGCATATATTGGAAATTTTATCACTGTGTATGTGATAAATAAACTCTCTTTATGCCCTTTTGGAGATCAAATAAAAGGAGAGAGTGCTTTCTAGGGTTCTTAGAGGCTATTGTGCAACTGCAAAGCAAAGAGCCAAATTTTGAGATTGGAATTTAATGTAAATTTTTCCATTTTAAGTCGTAATTGAAGAGACCACTCCTTTGGAAGCGAACCCATAGATGTATACCACACTAGGTGAACTCCATTATAAATCACATTGTGTTCTTCTTATTTCTTTGAGGTTATTTATTTCTGTTCATATTTTTTTCAATGATTTTTATTAAGTTTGGTATTTCACATTATGTTTAAGAAGATAAATCATAGGGTCATAAATAAAAGATCTTGATTATGGGTATATTGAGTTTATATGCATTATATCCAACCTTTTTAAATACCTCAAAAGGACCATACTACAAATACTTGCTCTTCTTACCAATACCCTATAATATTTCCCTTCTTACCTTTCAAAAAAAAGAATATCTCCTATTTTGAATATTTTCTCAATTATTTGTTGATCATGTCATGCCTTGTACTTTTATTTTGAATTTTTATATGTCTCATATCCTTGTAGATGAAATTTCCTAATCTTTTCAACAAATTGATGCGCTTTTAATGCTTCACCTATGATGCCTTTCATCCCTCTCTCCCCCTTGTCCATACACAACATCTAAGGGTGAAGGTAAAAGATATATAAAACAAGTTGTAGAAGGGTATCTACCTGTAGATGTATGGATTGATGTATTATAAGGTGTTGAGTATAGATTATATTTTCATTTAAAGTATTTGGATGCTTCTTATTGTAACCCCTCAAAATTTGAACCAAAGTCCTATTAAATAATTTTGTCTACCTATTTGCTTGTTGATGGAATGTTGCAAACATCTCAAATGTGGTATCCATATTTTCCCAAAGTGTAGTCTAAAAGTAACTAAGAAATATGGTCTCCCTATTTGACATGATGCTCCTTGATATCCAAAAGTGTACCCTAACATATTTGAAGAACATGTTTGTTTCTTCTTGTTAGTTGAAGGTTTTTATACAAGGAATAAAACACACATTATGCTAAAACAATTTATGACCACAAACAAATAGTAATGTACCTTCTTGGTTGTTTGTAAATCACCACAAAAATCCATGGACATGCTTTTCTAGGGTCAAGTGAGTGCAGGTAAGAGATGACACAAACTTTTCCTTCTATTATTGGATTTCTTGGTACAACAAAGCTTGCATCCTCTAATATATCAAGGTGAATCTTCATGACCTATAGGGTAATACACATACCCTTTTAAGTTGGAAACTATAGTCCCAACACCAAAAGTCCTACAACTGTAGAGGTGTGAGCCTCTCTAACATTAGGGGGAATTCAAGGTCTAAATTGGCTTGATAAAGAAAATAATAAAATTATTGTAAAATGACAAAATAAAATTTGTCAATTTTCAAAGAGAATGAAAGGAAACTAAATTTCTCAATTGTGTTTTGGAATTATTTCCTTATATATTTACTCAAATTTCAGGTGTAGCCACTTCTTGAATGTAGAAATAAATTTTGCATCTAAAGAGTACCCACTTGTCATGATCTTTACAGGTCTTCCATAATAGAATAGGAAGAGGAGTGGGTCCTACTTTCCATAGAAGACTTAGTTCCAAATGTGTAGGCAGAGTTAACAAAGGATATGATTTTTTAGAAGAGGTCCAAAACTACAAGACAAAGGTAGCATGTGTTGAGTGCGGCCCAACTTGGTCTAGTTTTGGTGAGGAGCGGAGTGTGTGGAGTCCAAGAAGTTCTATTTACCGAGCAGTGTCTAGGAGCTTCATGGTGGGTCGAAGCCCATCATTTTGTAATAGATATTGGTGTTTTAGTTCATTGTTTTGTTGAGTCCATGGTATGTCGACCTTGGTTTTTGTAGGAATGTAATGTCTTTAAGGACATGTAATGTTTTGTCGAAGAATATCATTAGATCACATCATAGAGAGAGAGCAAGTGATCGAGTCTTTTTTTCTGTGTTTTGGGTCTTAAGGAAAGGCTCTGCAACTAAGTGCGTGGAGGCCTTGGAAGAGTTCTCAATTGAGTGCGCAAACTAGCTGTTGCTGGGTGCACAGGTCAAGAAGTTGTATGTACTAAAAGATATATCTTAATAAAGAAGAAGAATTTTTGTCTAAGTCTTTTGTATGTGTATCTTTTCTTTGTTTTCTATCTGTTTATGTAAAGTAATTGCAAGTAGTTGGTATGTTAGTGCAACCGTTATTATTCTGTAATGTGTTTATATTAAATGAATGTGACAAAGTTTGTAGTTAGGATACACTACGCAATAAAGTTATGAATGTTAAAAGGATGATTAAAGTAAAGAAAAGTGAAGTTAAGAGCCGCTTCATGCAGTTCCTCAAGGTTGCAAAAATCTAGTTCTGTAATCACCCATAGCCACCTCAGGTGAGACCTCGACTAGGTGAGACCTCAACCAGCTTACGGGTCATTGTTGAAAAGGTCGGTGTCTGAGGATTTTGTTGGTATGAAGTACAAGTCGAACTTGGGTCAAACCCAACTGAGCCAATAACATAACCTTTAGTATATTGTTTTTATAAACCAACTTCCATGCAAGGATAAATGGTACTCCATGGGGAGGGTTGAGGAGAAATCTCCTCAACATATTTAGTAAACTCTTTTTGGGACAAAAGTCTTCCTAAAACGGGGAGGTGTGATCCAAATTATAGCATTATATTATTTCTCATCTATCTTAATGCCTTCAAAGTGGAAATTTAAAGAAATTAGCTTGTAGGGTAATTTTATCATCAAGATCCAGTTCAAAGAATTAGCATCTAAAACCTTCCAAGTTCATTTTAGGCCTTAAATGGAAAATTTTGGGGGCTAATACTTTCTTGCTTAAATATATAACTCTGTGACATTGTTCTACACTCTGATATCTTTCCAACAATGTAAGATTTGTCGCATTAAAAATTCATATGCAAAATTTATGCCTCTCAAAAGTTCACCTGCCGTGTTTGACCACCATGGTTTGAGAGGAGGCCATGTTATTCCCTATTACTCATAGAAAATGGGATATTTTCATGTGGCCTTGGAATAATACTCTATAAGGGTTAAATTTTTATCTCTAGTTGAAAGTTGAAGGAGTCAAGCCTAATCCTTAGTTGGATATCGAGCTATGTTATACCAAGCCACTAGAATGAAAAATGGTTCCATTCATTTTAAATTATATCATTTTCCATGAGAGATTATAAAAACTTGGGAGTAGGAGTGGGAGAGCATAATAGAGGGGGTTTAGTGTTGATAGAAACCTATTAGGCCATAGGTATTGTTTAACCCCGTAGGGAGTTCCTTCTCCTTTTGTACTTGTGTTATTCCCATTCTTGATAAAGAAAGAGCACAACAACCTAGTCTTCTTGGTGGGTCTCCTCCCATAAGGGTTTCTTAGAGCATATATTATCTTCATTATGGTTGATTTGTGATTGTATTGTATTGTTCTCTATTTTTCTTATTTTATGTATTACATGCATAACTATAAAGATTAATTAATAATTGGAATCTAAGGAAATGAACCCTCATAATATACATTATAGCCTACTTTTATCAGATCTATTGTGATGAACTATCTAGTGGAATATCTATAGAAGTTTACAAATGAGATAAGGATGAAAAATAAAATACATCATTGGCCTATAAAATGAAGATAATAACATTTTTAAATAAGGGCATCATTTTATTAATATTCAATATAAACCAATATATCCTTCAAAATTTGGTCTAGTCTACAACCATAAAAATACATTACATATGGTAGAACCAATATTAACCTATAATCCCTTACAATAGGCATGACTCCATAATACTAGCCATACACTATGATGAACCATAGTACAAAACATTAACTATGCTAACAAATTTCCCATAGCCAATTGGTAACCATCCAACCCTCCATATAACCTAAGGCTTTATATTATATAGTGTCGTACCGAAGGCTAAGAAGACACTAGAACATTCAATTTCATTAATCTTCTTCTAGTCCCAACCATCAACCAAATTCAGCCATGTCACATTGTAATCAACAATAGACGGCTACATTCAACCATCGTGAATTGCAGTAAACCAATTTAGCTAAAGTCATTCCTACTCAACATATATTAAACGAGTCCTAACATATCAATTTTTTACTAATAATTCAAAAGAATGAATTATTTCCAGTTTACATATAAGTGAGCATTATCAACTGTGATAATATGCCATTGCATTCTTTCACTACACATCAATTATAGAAATCATATATAGCCTTTAAGGAATGTCACAATCTAACAAATCTCTTTAGGAATCACACAATCCTTATTGAATGATGCAAAAACCATTATGGAATATAATAGTTTGACATAAATAAACCAACATAAATATTGTAATGTGACATAACCATTAAGTGATATTGCAATGTGGTATAGTCATCAATGAATATTGGAATGTGGCATATTTCTTTAGTAATGTAGTAATTGAACATAAATCAATGAAGATTAAGAAATCCTAGCCATAGTGAATTAGAATCAATAAGCAATGATATTGAACCATTGTGCATTTTTGTTAGTGGTAAACAACCATAAGTCAATCACAATGAACCAAAGTTGACCACAATGAACCATTCTCAACCAAATGTAGTTAAATTCAACCAAAATCAAACTATAGTAAATTAGTCATAACATATCCCCTTTATTAAAACTCCTAATTCAAGAATTATTGCAAATTTAAATATTAGTGAACATTATCTAGTGTTGTAATTGTATACATTTATTGCACATGAATTGTATATAATCTTTCAGTAAAATTGAGTAATGTTGTATTGTGACAAGGTAATAAAAGTGTACATGAGGGACATGTGAATACTTTAGAGGACTTTTGGGGGTTTGGGGAGGGATTGGTTTTGGATTGGTTTTTCTACAATCATTCAATGCTTCATGGCATTCCACCTAATCCTTTCTTTCTAAGACTTAGTGTTTTTTTGGGGTTAGGTCACTATTATCCAGTTGAAGTTTTGAAATTTTTTCTTTCCCCCTAGTGGAGATCTCTCAATCATGTCTTGGGCGATATTTTCCATTTTTTCTTCGAACCATGCTCCAATTAATCGAGATTTACTACGGGCCAAGATATGTTTAAGTTTGCAACTGTGAATGGTCAATATCACAAAAATCTGATTCCAAGTTTCTTACCCCCCATTTCTCTAGTTACTATTTCTCGACGAACTGACATTTAGTTTGCCTAACTTGCACTCCTCATGTGGTCTCCGTGATGGAGCTGGATGAGGTTGATTACAAGCCTGGTGGCCCCATCCCAAATGGCATTTTCATATTGATTTTATTTTATTGTTGAAAAATATAATGAAATTATAAATTATTTATAATATTTTTATAAAAATATTTAAATTTTATAAAAATATTTAAATGAAAATTCATTTTATCTTTTTTTTGCTATGGTTCATGACATCGTCGTCAATGGGTGGCATTATGTCCACGGAAACTAGGCTAATCGACCCCAAAGGGAATCGAGCCCCGTGGCCCACTAGCTAGGCTTGACCTTGTGACCTCTTGATAGCGAGGCACTGATTTTGATCCACTGAGCTAACCCTTGGGGCTATGAAAATTCATTTTTTCATATAAGAATGAAATGAAAATTGTAAATATTCAATAATAATTTTATAAATTATTTAAATTTTTAATAAAATTTATACCAATAATAATTTAAAAATAAAATCTGATTGTGGATATTTTTTAGGGTTGGGAATAAATCTTTAAAAAACAAAAAAAAATTCAAATACAAAATTGAGCCTTTGAAATTTGCCATCAATATAATAATACAAAAGTTACAATATACTCTCAATATAAAAGAGTTCCAATACGCTCTCAATATAAAAGAGTTATAATACGCACTATCTTGCAATTATTGTGGTACCTCTTCATCCTGTTATACTTTCCCTTCCGTTCCAAACATATTGACTGCCTTCCTTTCCTTATCGAACACACTGACTAGATACAACCAAGCAATTGTGAAGAGGATTGCAAAACAGAACACCGTGAATGCACCCACGCTGGTGTCGTAAGCCATGGCCGGCCTGGCCTCTCTACAGAAGCTAGCTAACCCATGTACTGGACTCGCAGGTCTGGTACTGGCCCAATTATCTATGGACACAAACCACCTAAACATTTTAGCTGCAGAGTCCTGAAGATGGTGGTAAAAGTTTTGCTCAGGATGAATTTTTCTGAGATTTACAGCTCTAAGAAAAGCTGTAGGCCAGGAGTCAGTTGGGCTAGCATGAGTGCGTGTACTCAGAGAAAGACCCTCTCAGATTCACCAGAAATATCATCCCCCTCATCTTTCCTCTTCAGTTCTCCGCCAATTCCGCCATTTTTATTCTTTTCAGGTCCAGGATCCAATCCTCGGAAGCATCCCCGTCACTGTTTTTCTTCCTAGTTCCCTGATCTCTGACTCCAATCAAAACCGGAACCCATCCTTTATTCGAAGCTACGAACCTTACCTATCCTCCGGCACGCCAATCTTGTTCGCAATATATTTTCTTTTGGCAGAGAGCTCGGCGCAGAGGCTATGGAACTTGTCAAGGCCGCTGGTGGAAAAAGGATTCGGTCTTTGCTCATGTTTCGGCCATGGAGAGATTTTCTCGGGCTTGCCGTTCAGTGATGTCCTTCCACAACACACTGACATATTTACCTCTGTGATATACACACGACATTTGAATATATGCCAAGATATACACAGTGATTCTGGCACACAAGCAAGAAACCCAAAAACCTAACACAAAAAGCAGTGGTGAGATCACCTATTTGCAGCGTCAGTCTGTCTGTGAAAGCAGAATGTCGACTTTGTTGTAATGGCTCCCTTGATATGATTACGAAACCTTTCACAGAAATCAGACTAGCATTGCGTTGTATTTAAGCTCGTTCGTTCGATCGGGAGATATAGGTTCTAGAAAGAATGGACTTTCGGTGTCATATCAATTTCTTGAATGATCCAAATTGCACACGGAAGCTTGAATGACAAGGCACTTTATCCATTCAAACGATAACTTTGGTCAGTGACAGCATGAAAATTCCAGAGCACTCGGAAGTGGGGATCAACTGTGAAGGCTTCATTTTTAATCGAGAGCTTTCTAGTTTGTTGTGGAAAAGTATAAATTATTCTCTATATATAAATAATTTAAGTTACGGTATTTCATGTCTATATTATTTATTTCTGAAATTAAATTCTAATAATGAATGTTGAGAATAAAATATTTGGTTGTGTTAAATTTTTTTAGGAATAAATTTATATTTTAAAAAAGTTAGCCAAATAATTTTTTAGTTTATGTTGGGAGGTGAATTTTCTATCAGTTTCGGAGGTTTCGTGGTCACAAGAGTTGAGAACACTAATCAGTGTTGTAATTGGGGTAAGTTGAGACACTTTGTAATATGATTGGTGTTGCATTTTTCGTATTCAATGTTTAAGTGAAATTGTTGCAAATTTGTAGACCATTTATGTTGATGATCATTTTGAAACTTCCCTCGTGTCTCTATAAACTTAAGAGGTTGGTTATCGGTGTGGATGATCATCTCCTTTCCTAGAATGTAATGCTTCCATTGCCGGTAAGCGTGCATGATGGAATACATCTTTTTATCATAGATTTGGCACTTCCGAATTGTATCGGAAAGTGTCTCGCTATGATATGCCATTGGATGCTCGTTCTAGTTGAGGACTACATTAATACATAGTCAGAGGCATTTGTCTCAATTTCAAATGGTTGTTGTGGGTTTGGCAATGTGAATACCGGTGTAGAGCAAAGACAGTGTTTCAACTCAACGAATACCTTTTGTTGGGACTCGGACCAAAAAAACTTTGCTTCATTCTACCTTGGTAATCTGACTCAAAGGCCAAGTGATATGTGAGAATCCCAACACGAACCTTTGATAAAAATTTGCAAAGCACAAAAAGATGTGAAGCTCTGTTAGAGTGGTCATAGCTGGGCAATCCCAAATGACTTCAATATTAGTCAGATCCACATGCATGCCACGCTCATCTATGATGTAACATAGATATTGGACATGGCTCATGCCAAAGGTGCATTTCTCCAAGTTGGAAGACAATTTGTATTGTCGAAGGGTTTGAAGGACTTGTTGAATGTGTTGCAAGTGTTTGTCCCAACTCTTGTTGAAGATGAGGATGTCGTCCGGATAAAAAACCACGAATGAGTTGGTGAAGGGCTGCAAGATGTCATCCATTAGCCTCATAAAAGTAGTAAGGGCATTTTTGAACTCGAAGGGCAAAACCAATCATTCAAAAAGGTCTTCCTAAGATTTGAAGGTGGTCTTCCATACATCTGCAGGCTCTATTGGAACCTGGTGATGGCCAAACTTCAAATCGATCTTATTGAAATACTTGAGCCCCTTGAGTTGCTCCAGAAGGTTATTAATCGGTGGGATTGAATACTTGTTCCTAACAATGATTTTGTTTAGTGCCCAATAATAAATGCAAAGCCTCTAGGTCCCATACTTCTTCTGTACAAGTACAATCGAGCTCCCACAAGGTGAGGAACTTAGTCAGATGTGCCCTTTTTGCAACAACTCCTAGATTTTCCACTTGATCTCTTCATTTTCGAGAATGGAGAGGTGATACATCAGCTCGTTGGGTAGAGGTGCTCCAGGAGTGAGATCAATCGAATGTTTGACTTAACAATGCAAGGGTACCCATGTGTGTGAGGGGAAGATGTCCCTGTATTCTTCCACGACCATATCCACTTGCTTCTTCTTCATGGAGGAACCCTTCCTAGGGGCCATGGATGTGGCTACGTTATTCCCCTTACTTTGAGGGTGAATCAGAAAGAAAACAAATTTCCTAGTCTAGGAGATTTTCTTACTGCATTACTTCGCAGAGATCAAAGGGATGGCAGTAAGCGAGGCTACCTCCAGTATCCGATATATGTTTTTAACCAAAGAAATAATAATATTGTGAGGCCTCAACCCATACACAACATGAAACTTCCACAAGTATGGTTGGCCTAATAATACATCACAAACTTCAAGAGGAGAAACATCACACAATACCTTGTCCATGAAGGGCTTGATGTTGTGTGGAAGACGCCATTTTTGACTGACGCGAAGATCTTGTCCATGGTGAATCCACCCGATAGTGTACAACTACGGGTGTGGCCTGGTTTATAAGCCTAACTGCTTCATGGTCTCTGCTAAAATAAGGTTATTTTGGATCCCGCTATTGACAATGAATTACAGCGGTGAACCCTTCACCCACCTCTGTGAGTGGAAGATACGCTCCCCCTCCTTTGGATCTTCAAGTTCAATCTTCTGGATCTTGGTGGTGGCAACAATGGTGCTAGGTTCGGGATCAATAATCTGATTCCCTTTGTCATGTTCTGACTCAGAGTCTATTGGGTCCCTATAATACTAGTGATTACCCCAACTATTGTAGTTGTACCCCTTATTAATATTGTTGTGCCCCTATTGCCCCCATATTGTTATTACTATGCCCCATAGAATCCCTTTGTTGTTATTTTTGTGGCTTTATATTATTATTGTTAGGTCGGCTAGATTATATTGTGACTCCTTAGACTCCTATATATAGAAAGGAGGTTTTGTCATTTGAATCATCCAAGAATTGTCCATTTATGTAATGTAAAGGAGGTTGCCCCTTCGAAGAGGCTGAATTATAAAGCGTTGATCTATATTTTCTATCTTTTCTTTAGTTGGTTTCATAGCATTTGGTATCAGAGCTTTGGATTCTAGGGTTTCGCTACTCCAAACAGGTCATCGTGGCATTTTCACTATAACTTTTTTTCTGTGATGTTTCAGAAGTCGCAAAAAAACCCATTTGAGAATAAATCGCTTTGAATCTTGGGTCCGAATTTCAGAGCTTTTCACACTATATTTGTGGAGATATGATCTAAGGAAGTTGGTCTTTTTGCAGACCCCTGAATTACATTCCAAACAGGTGACCTGGGGAAAATTGTCATAACTTTCTCTCTGGGGATCGGATTGAAATTTTGTTAGAAGGTACAGAAAGAGGACGGACTGTAGTTTCTTGTATGTATTTTTCAAATCCAAAGGTAGAAACAGTGACTCGTGGCACATCGTACAAGTTTTCTCTACTGAACTAGTCTATAATCAAGTCACTGTGGGAGATTTCGCATAACTCTTCCTTGGAGAATCCAATTTCGGTCAGACTTGTGGTATTGGAAAGAGGACACATAAGGCTATTACAAGTCACAAATTCAGAACTAGATGATCAGAAAGTACAAAGATACATCAGAGGAAATATCGAGCTCCTACAAAGTGAAAAAAGTTGTGTAGATTTTCTTAAATTTTTGCTTAAGCTTGGTTTGAAAATT
>APFE030756236.1:26490-51016 GCA_000404065.3 Pinus taeda
AGAGTATCTTATCAAGTGGAAGAACTTATCCGCTGAAGATTCCACATGGGAGGATGAGAATTTTATGCAGAAGTATCCGAAACTACTCAAGCATTGAGGAAAACACTTTTTTTTGAAGGAGAGGGGCATGTTGGGTCCCTATAATACTAGTGATTACTCCATTACTATTGTAGTTGTACCCCTTATTAATATTGTTGTGACCCTATTGCCCCCATATTGTTATTACTGTGCCCCATAGAATCCCTCTATTGCTATTTTTGTGGATTTATATTATTATTGCTAGGTCAGCTAGATTATATTGTGACTCCTTAGACTCCTATATATAGAAAGGAGGATTTTTCATTTGAATCATCGAAGAATTGTTCATTTATGTAATTTAAAGGAGGTTGCCCCCTCGAAGAGGCTGAATTATAAGGCGTTGATCTATCTTTTCTATCTTTTCTTGAGCTAGTTTCATAACAGAGTCAGAATATGCATCTGATTCTGAAGCCTTCAGCTCAAACACCAGTGATTGTCTAGCTCAAAACTCACTTGTCTTATAAATGGGGCTCTTATGGAACTCAAAAAACTTCCCTGTGTCCTTCGTCTTCGTAGCATTCTTCTTTTCTTGTGTCTTTGATGGGTTGTACTTAGTCACCTCGCCTAAGATTTGTCCTTTTTTTCCTGCTATTTGGGGTGTCTTTCCCTTGCTTTAGATTCGTAGATCCAAACTCTCGCTTCTTCTGTTTTAACTTCTGCTCGATCTTGACAATGTATTGGTAAGCGGTGCAAAGCGAGGAGATGTCTAAGAACTCCAGCTCATCTTAGATGTATTTGTACAAACAACCGTGGTACTTGAGTACCAGATGCCACTTAGAATCCTTGATACCCAACTTTGTGCGAATGGTATGAAAAATATTTGTGAACTCCAGCACATCTTAGCCCCTTCCTTTCCGTAGTGTGGTCCACATTATTTACTTATCTTCATACATTTCGATAGGGTAACATTGTTCCTTGATGGCATCTCAGAATGTGTTCCAAGTGGATGCAGCTCAAAACACTAAGGGTTCCCTCTCTTCCTTACGCTCACAATAGGTTTCCCACTAGTCCTTGATATAGGGGGCAGCTTTGAGGAGTGAAAATGTAATCTTATCCCTATGGGAAAAATCATGAACCAAAAAATACCCTTCCAATAGATTTAACCATCTATTTACGACGTTTGCATCTATCGCGCCTTCAAATATGGGAATATAAAATTTGACTTGTACCTTGAAGGGAATGGTGCCTTGAGAGTGGTTGTCAGATGAAGATGTGTCGTCTGTGGGCATCCGCCGAAGGATCTCAACAAATTTGTCTAGCATTTTGTTCCTCTATCGCTCGAGGGCTTCTTCGAGAAATGTTTTGAAGAGATCTCCTGCTCCCTCATCTTTCTTTTCTTCTTCCATGGGAGTTCCTAAGGGTTTGCGAGGCTGGCCTTACAAAGTTTCAACTAGTTCAAGCCTTAACTCCTTATATCTTGACCTCGTTGGGGACATACAAAGAAAAATAGAGAAAGTGAAGATTGCTCTGATACTACTAATCCAAACTTGCAAGAAAGCAACAAAATCTAGATATAAACATAAACAAAGAGATGCAACAGGAATAAAACTTCATTTCATTAATATCAAAGAACTGAAATATGCTTACATATAGAATGGAAATAAACTTGCTCGAGCGATCATAGCTTATCTTTGAGAAGAGATGTGGTGGCTACATACCTTTGAACTATGTTACAATGAGGCTCGAAGGCCTATTTATTATTGAGAAACAATGTAAAACCCTAAACATCCAAAAACCTAACCCTAGGGGATGAAGCACCAAAACGATGGGCCTTGTTTGGGTAAATTAGTACATCAACTTCCCGGGGTCGTAACTCTGGCATATGATCGTTTTTTGACGTGCATAATACCTCGTTAGAAATTTATATCCGAGGACTACAAATTTCAACTGCAAACATCAAACAAAAGCTCATGTTTTCCCATTTTCCCCAAAAAAACATCATTTAGGACCTCAAAACGACTCCAAAATTCCAGGACCTGAAAAATTGTCAAAAATAGTAAATTGTGCAACAATTAAGGAAACTAAAAAACTAAAAGGAACAGTGGTGGGGGTCCAAGTGGAATAGTTAGATGGCCACCAATATCCACTTGGATCAAGAAGGGAGTCCCTTGTGCAGCTGCAACCAACTAATAAAGAATCCAAGTAACTTTTGAAATTCCTAATCTAATGGGTAAATGGTGACTACCATTTTTTTCTTTGAAGGAGAATGACTTTCACAGTTGAAAAATCCCCATTGAAAACCTAAAGTCAATTTTCCTGGTGGTATTAGAAATTTCCCTAGTAGAAGCTAGCTACAAAGCAAATTGTAATTTAGATGAGCCTAAGTTTTAGTAGAGGTTGACTCTCCCCTCATTAGCTTCCATCAACTTTATGTGATTTAGTAAGTGTATTTGCCTATTATTAGTGCAATTAGATTATTGTTGAAAGATTTATGAATATTCTTATGCTGGTGACATGCTTGTAATGATGAACTGGTAGATGTTGCAAAAAAACTTTAAGTGTGTTTGAATGAATAGCTAGAAGTATTGTATTATAGTTAGTTAATAAGAAATATGTCCTTGATGAGTGAATGTTGTATGCATAGGAAATTCTGTAATGTAAATGGTCTGTGAAGGCTGTGAGGTGCATGAGGTGTGAATGGTGTGCCACGTTGTTTTAAGAAAATTAATTCTTCTTGTAGTCTATCAATATGACTAGTCCTTCGATTAAAATACATAATGAAATACATAAATATACATTATTTAATTAAAATTAAAATAATTAATGAAATCGAAGATTTTAAAATATTTGAATTTTTTTGATACATGAATATGGAGTTAAAAGCAAAAATAATGATTTTGATCGAATATTTTATATTCTATCATGGAACATTTTACTCTAATCTATTTTGATGTTATATCTTCTCAAACTAAATTGAGTAAGACATTTTAATTTTACACTTGGAGTCTACTCTACTCAAATGTTGGAATAAAAGTCTCTCACATAGTTTGTTTTAGAGACTTCAATATCATAAATTTATTTATTTACCAATAATAAAACTATCTATAATATGGTTTGTACAATAAATTTATGCAATGTGAAAACCCTTAAACAACAACTAGAAATTATATAATTTACATTAATTTAATGGTTTCGCAAATACTTACAAATTATTTAATAATTGCTTGATGTTATCCTTTGCTAAAAGAAATTTTGCAAGAATTTAATAAATTAGTTATATGTTTTTTTTTCTTCCATTTTTAAGTTCAAATTTTATAATAAAAAAAAATGAACTTTTATGAAAAGATAATAATTTCCTTCCTTTCTATTTATTAAGTTATTTCTTAATATTCATAGCTCCATCAAGCCTCTATTTAACCATGCTAAGGGATCGATTGTGGGTTTCTTAAACCTTCGATTGAGTTATTTGAAATTTTATCTCAATTTATCGATCAAACGATTTAAGTGCTCGATCAACTTGCTGAGGGCCTAAAAAATAGAGTTTTAGCTCCCCTTGTGCAAGTTTCTCTGCAACACCATTTTACCCTGGCAGAATTAAGGCAGTATTTTTCCTTAAGTGGTAGAGTTGATCATGTTGGATTCATGAAGGAATCCTCTATCCAATAGCATATGAATTTGACATTTTTGAATCCATATGATATCTTTCATCTAATTTATTTTAAGCATTATGCTTGAACTTTTTTTTGGATAGTTTCAAAGGGACTGAGTAAAAAAACAATAACATAAAATATACAAAACGAAAAAAATTCAAAAAATACCACAATCTTCATTTACAATTCCTCTTCAAAAGGGTACTCTTGGTTTTTTAATTTATTTAAATAGTAGAAAAAAATCTTCCGTGAACACGTGTCTAAAAAATGTAATTCAAATATTAATTTGTCAACTTCAAAAAATGTAATTTTGCATACAAAAGTAATTTTTTAATATGCATAGCTTAGTTCTCTCTCTCTCTCTCTCTCCATATATATATATATAAATATATATATATATATATATATATAATAATATATATAAATATATAATATAATATATATATATATATATATATATATATTACACATTTTATACTAAGTTATGCTACATGAACACACGCATCCGTAATAAGATGTGTGAAAATTTGCAAGGAAAAACATTTTATTTAATGGAAAATTGACAAATTATAAGACACTAATTTGTTTTTGCAAAAAATATCATTAGGACAACAACATAATTCCTCAAAAATTATCTTTTTACTTTGAATCAAAATTCACAACACTTATATGAATTTTGAGGGCTTCAATTTGATAAAATAGTAAAATTTTGAAATTTCATCGCCACATTTGGCCCAAAAGTGTAACCAATCTTCATGCATTCACCCATATACGTTACAATATGATATAATATAATGCTTCATATTATAAAATATTAATACACACACACACACACACACATATATATAAGGTAATATGTTATGTAATTGGAAAATAAAGTGATTATAATGAGCCTATTTACAAATATACGTATAAACTCATAGGGAGGAAATCAAATTCCCGTGATGAAGAGAGAAGAACAAATTCAATGCAATCGTGACTTTGAAACTAGGCATCAATATCACTGGACTAGAAATGATTAGAAAGCTTTGGGGGAAGCAAAAGTATGGAAATCAAAGAAGAAAACCACACAAGACTAAAGAATCAAGTCAACGACTCGAAGGATTGAGATGAAAAATATGTTAAATCATGGTCATGTTGAAGAATCTCAGGAAATTAGATAAGATAGAATTCTTCTAGACTTGATAACAATTTGTGAAGTACTTTTTCCATTTTTCTTGTTAGTTTGATCTTCTTCTTGTTATTAGTGTATGTGTGTTTACTTCATCAACAAATACCAAAACACAAGAAACAAGAACACAAGATATTGGCTCTCTGCTAGGGAAAAACCTCTCTCTCTTAAATAGGAAAACCTTTTCGTAAATTTATCTTATTGAAGCTTCTATTGATCAATGCCAAACCCTAGACCCTTGACAAGAATATCCTCCAAGCACAAGTTGAGTCCTTCCTTCTTCCAGCACTTCATCCTCCTTCTTTTGGAGCTTCGTCCTTTGTCCAACAACTGGTGATAGTTCTTGTTATGCTAGCTCTACAAGAGATATTTATCCTTAATCCTTAGTGAACTCTTTCACATAAGAGGAGACCTTAATCTCTTTCCCAACCGAGCTCTTTCTTGAGATGTTGTTGCAGACTTATTATGACAGTAGTGCAACCCTATTTCTTCACACATGTGAGTGGATTCCATGTGATATTGACCTCTTCTGTCTTCACTTGAGTGAGAGGAATTATAGGCCTACTATGATTGCCCAACCAATGAAATTATGTGATTGTGATAGTAGTGTTGTAATGACCACGGGAAGAGGCTCTTTCCTTCACACATGTGACCATAATAAGCCCTAGAATAGACCTCTAAGGCTCATTTTTTCTTCCTCCTTCTTCGTTGTCCTTGGAGACTCTTTTCTCATTCTTTTGTTACCTTTTACTTGCCTCCTTACTTTGATGATTTTAGAGGTATTGATTTCTTTTTGTTGGAGGAGTGGACAACCTCTATATATAGAGGTTTGTTGCTCCTTTAGGCTGACTTGAGGTCGACTAGTAGAATTGAGTCCGACTTGACTTTTCCTCTTCGATATTGCTTCTTTGGTGATTTAGGACTTGTGACTTTGCTTGGAGGTATCATTTTTTACTCTAATACAAATATATACATGGTGTAACATGCCGTAAAGTGTCTTCATAATTTCTTTTGACTCTTTGACTTCCCTATAGCACTTTAACATGTGCTAGACCTATTCAATGAGCAAGAAACTTATTGATATAAAAAATAAAAATAAAAACCTTTTCTTATACGTACAAATATCAAAATTAGATTTATGAATACCGAACCTAGTTACACTTTCTTCAACACTCCCTCTTAACTAAGGAGGTATTCATGAAACATTACAAGGTGTTTGGCTATTTTTCAATCTTAAAGAATTCACATAAGAGAAATTGGATTGACAATCCATCTGTTATAACATCATAGTAAACAACATTGTTTATAGCAAGACCTTGACTAATAGCTCTATCTCTCATAATATCATAGCACAATGTTGGCGAGACCAATGATTTATAGACACCTTTATCATTGTCTCTCAAGATACATACCCACCCACGTGTTCACTGAGTATGACCTTCTAGGAATATTCTTATCTTGGGTTCCCAACCCTCAAAGAATATTTATCATCTTGCCTACTCTTATCTTGGATGCCCTACACATCCTCAAAGAGCATTGGATTCCATATGATTACCCAATCCTCCATTCTTTCTTCCAAAGTGAAGACAAGAATGTTGTGTCTATCTCTTACTCTTAATTGAGGAAGATATGCCCAAGTTTCCTCTGACCAAGAACTTGACCAAACTTCTTTGTAATTAGGAACTTGTTAGAACTCCCTCTTAGCTAGGGACTTGTCCATTGATCAAAAACTTCTTCTTCATGGGTCTTTCAATTGCTAGATCTCCTTCTTCTTTTGATGTCATGAAGTTATTTTTTGAACTTCTTCTTTGTAGTGCAACGACCATCGATCACTTTTGTTCCTATACTTTCATGTCATTTATTCCTTTGTAGAAGTGCCCTTCTTGGTATATGTGAGCATTTTTCGCCATTTTGCTACTTCTTTGTCATTTGACTATACTTTTGACTATTTATCATAAGGATGCTTAGTTATTCCTATCTTTTCCAACACTTCAATTTAGTAGCCTTTCTTGACTTCATCTTGATATTACTTCATCTAATAGTTCTTTGCTGGATGACCTTCCATCATGACATATTTGTAGACTTGAACCACTTATCTGCATCTTAATATATCGAAGGCTTTCATGGGTGTCAATGGTCCTTTGATCTTTTTCTTTGTCAAAGTTTTCATGCCTTCTTTCAGGAGATGTCTTTGATGGACCTGTCAAATAATAATTATTTATGTCCATGGTGTTCTTACATCTTTGATCTCTTTCTTCATCTGTTTCTTCATATATTGTTTAGTCAGCCATCTCATACTCTTTATGAGGGCACTTCTTCATGTTGAACTTCATTGGTTTGTAATGCATTTTTTCGAGCATATCATTGGTCAAAGGGATCCTTTTATACTTGATCATGTTTAGAACTATTCCCATGATTCAATAATACATATGATTACATCTCTAAATATTGATGCATGCAAACATCATCTTGATTCTTCTTTTGATCATCTCAGCTTCTTTTGTTGGTCTTTCTCGATTGAGATTGCCTCAATTTTCTTGCTTCATATTTTCTTGCCTACATATCATCCTTTCATTGAATCCCATGAATGGAACTCCTATTGAGACATCTGATATTATTTATGAACCTTCTTTTGAAGATTCTATCAGAGTATCTTGAAGACCTTCATCCTGCAAATGCTTCTTCCTTTTTGATGATGGAGGATTTCTAAGATTTAATTATGATCAAATTTCATTCATCATGGATAAGGTCCTTTAATAGGTATATTCTTTCTACATGAATATCTTGAGCTATATATACATCATGCTCTTATATTCTGGAGGATATCTTTAAACTATGCATTTTATCTTATTTCTATATGCTGCTACAATACTCAAAAATTTGAAAGAATACATATGTAAGGAAGTTGACTTAGTCATAAATGAGATCTGGAGGATCTTCCTTTTTCTTCTTCTTATATCTTCTTTTACTTCTTGAGTTATGTGAGCTTATTTTCTTTTTCTCTTGTTGTTGTCCTTCTTAAGCTTGGGACAATCCCTTTTGTAGTGTCCATATGCTTGATAGCCAAAGCATTGGACTTTGGACATATCTATATTGCTTGTTTTTTGAGGACCAAAATTTCCAAATTTCCCCTTTCTCTTGGCCATGGTAGCGAATGCTTGACCCTTTGATCCCATATCATCCTTTCCTTTGAGTTTGGTTTCCTCTTTCTTACATAGAGTTCATAGTTCACTTAGTGGGGTAGCTTCCTTCATGGCATATATGCTTGATGTGAAGTTTCCCCAATTCTCAGGTAGAGCATTGAGTGTACAGTTGTCATTTCTTTGTCAAACATTACTTATCCTAGTTCTTGAAGTTGATATCTCATCTCAGAGATCTTCATGAAGTAGGGAGCAATTTATTCCTTTTATATCTTAATCTTGTACAAATCATTACATATAGATATCACTTCTCCAATTGTGCTTACCTAGAATAGATTTATTAGTTTATCATAGATTGTTTTTTATGTTTCAAGTTTGGAGACATATGGAATGAGAGAGTCCTTGATAGATTCTATTAGAATCCTTTGAGATCTTGTCTCATCCTTATTGTACTTTTCTAAGGCTTGAGTTTGTTCCTTAGCTAGGATAGTGATATTCCCTTTGATAAGGTCTAGAAGTTCATTCTCCTTGAGAATTAAATCAGTCCTCTTCTTCCATGTAAGGAAGTTAGTAGTCCCAACCAGTTTGTTGCTTTCCTTGCAAAAAGAAATTTAGGCATGTTCAGGAGGGGACATATACATATACTTACTTGATAAATTCTGTGATGTATTACTCTTGCTTTCTTCTTGAAGACGTGTCGGCTTGCCTTCTTGGATCTTGATGCTCTTCAAATTGATTTCTTCAAATTTACTTTCTTGATGATAATATTTCCTTGGAGAGTGAGGCTTGACTTTTATTGTCTTTTCCTTTGAAGATGATGTCACTTGATGTAGGTCCTTCTTTGACTAGATCTTATTGTAGGTGCCTTTATATGAAAGGCTTTTCTTCTTGCTCCTCCTTGATGGATAGTAGATGATAGACCTTCTTGTCCTTGATGTAGTCTATACTTCTTGGCTTGAAGCTTAAATATTGTGGATGTTATTAAGATGCCTTCCCTTGATGTGTCACCTTATGAGTGTTCTTGAGATGCCCTTTCCTTGTTGTGTCACCTAACCTCTCATACCATGTTGAAGGATCTAGGGAAATTAGATAAGATAGGATTCTTGTAGACTTGATAACAATTTGTGAAGTACTTTAAATTTCATTTTTCTCGTTAGCTTGATCTTCTTCTTATTATTAGCGTATGTGTGTTTACTTCATCAAAATGTTACGAAAACAATAAAAACAACAACACAAGATATTGGCTCTATGCCATGGAAAAACCTGTCTTTCTTAGAGAGGAAAATCCTTTCGTAAATTTCTCTTATTGAAGCTTCTATTGATCAATTCCAAACCCTAGACCCTTGACAATAATATCCTCCAAGCACAAGTCAAATCCTTCCTTCTTCTGGCACTTCATCCTCCTTCTTTTGACACTTCATTCTTCTTCCTACAAGTGGTGATAGTCCTTGTTATGCTAGCTCTAGAAGATATATTTCTTCTTGATTCTTAGTGAAATCTTTCACATAAGAGGAGACCTTTCTCTCTTTCCCAATTGAGCTCTTTCTTTTGATGTAGTTGTAGACTTGTTATGATAGTAGTGCAACCCTATTTCTTCTCACGTGTGAGTGGATTCCTTGCGATATTGACCTCTTCCTTCTTCGCTTGAGAGAGATCCTTCATCACTTGAGTGAGAGGCCTTATAGTCCTACTTTGATTTCCCAACCAATGAAATTATGTGACTTTTATAGTAGTGTTGTAATGACCACAGGAACATGCTCTTTTATTTTCATGTGTTACTGTAAGAATCCCTAAAACAGACCTCTAAGGTTCAGTGTTTCTTCCTCCTTGTTCATTGTCCTTGGAGACCCCTTTCTCACCCTTTTGTTACCCTTTATTTGCCTCCTTACTTTGTTGATTTCAGAGGTATTGATTTCTTTTCATTGGAGGAGTGGACAACCTCTATATATAGAGGTTTGTCCCTCCTTTAGGCTAACTTGAGGCTGACTTGACTTTTCCACTTTGGTTTTGCTTCTTTCGTGATGTTGTTGCAGGGGAGGATTGGTGACTTCACTTGGATGATTTCGTTTTTACTCTAATACAAATATATACATGGAGCAACATGCCCTTAAGGGTCTTCAACATTTATTTTGACTCTTTGACTTCCCTATAGCACTTTAACATGTGCTAGACCTATTCAATGAGCAAGAAACTCACTTATATAAATAACGAAAATAATATTTCTTTTCTTTTATAAATACAAATATCAAAATTACATTTATGAAGACCGAACCTAGTTAAACTTTATTCAATAGGTCATTCCCTGAAGGACCAAGAAGTTTAAAAGCCGAAGAATGAAGATAAGAGGAATCCTTTGATCAATCAAGTGAAATTAGAAGGGATAATTTTTAAACATTTATAACAAAGGCCCCTGCTTTTTTGGTCAAAAATGTAAGGGAATTGTTGGTAGGCCAACATGCCCATATTTTTTTTCTTATTGTCTAGATGCCACATTGCATCAAAATCTAAGCTTTCGATAAACTATCCGCGTACATATTTCTTTCCTTGTATACATTCTAAAGTACAAGATGGTTGAAACATGTTTTTAAACCTTTTACCACATTTAAAACACATTGTGACATATGTGTTCATATTTTATCCATTTGATGACAAATTGAGAATCACCAAACACCTTTAAACTATCGATTCCTTTTTTATTACCCAACATGAATACTAGTTTTAGTGCCATAAATTATATATAATCACCCCTCCTCCAATCTTAACTTAAACTTAATGGAACATGAACCTCAAGGATCCCCCTTTAATACTTCTTCAAAGCTCTTAAAATTTGTACTCAAACCACTATTATTACTTATTTTTCTTCCTTGTATTACAGAATGTCTCAATATGTTGAGCCCATTGGCTACACACTTTATCAGAGGAAAGTTTGTTTCTTAAAAAATGGAAAGGTTCCTAGCCAACCATATCCCTCATGCTAATAATGAAAGAGCCATAAAAACCTTCATTTTTGAATTCCATACATAATTCATAAATTTTTCTTCAATAAAGTACATGCACTAGACATTTGGCAATCTTACTAATACCTCCACTTCCCACCACATCTATTTTGAGTATTGAGTATTCACAATCCATCATCAAATTCTCTCCTCATCTTGCAAAGAGCACATCTATGAGACCCTCCCAATTCCTTTTCTATAGTTTATCCCAAATTAATGATGTGTTGTTCAATAAACACCACATATATGGCATTGGTTTCAAAAGGCATTCAACTTGAAAATATAAAACCACTGCCATTTAAAAAAAAATAACAGATGATGATATAAAATAAACTATTTATAAGGGGAAAAATAAATCATTAACAAAATAGCAAGTTTTATACGAGAAATAGAAAGTTTAAGAAAAATAGGTATATTTTTTTAAATTAATTATTTTGTGAGTTTGACATTGTGCATGAAGGAATACAAAGTTGGGAGAAGTTGGTATTCCTAGGTTTATGGATATGAAAATGAGAGCGCTAAATTAATTGATTCTTGATTTATAATTTTGTTCGGGAGATTTATTTTATTACTACTTAAATAAAAGGAATATTTGTAAATTAATGAGTTGGAAAATTATTTTATATATATATATATATACGAATTCTTGTTATTTATTATGGTAATACAGAAAATTTAGATGTTTCTACATATGTTAATTTACTCTCTAAAATGTTTTCCTTATTCAATTTTGGAGCTTACGTGAACTATTGTTTCAAGTTATCTCATGCCGTTTTATTATTTTTTCATGTTTTCCTAAGTTTAGAACATCTTTTCATCATTGCTATGTGTTTATTTTCCTCCTAGGTCAAAGTTTTCTATGTGTCGTCTTCTTATTTTTGGAAGTTCTTGAGTTGTCTTTTTAAAGATAGAAAAAAACAACTTTTCTTTGCCTTAGTGTTAGTTTTCTTCACTTGACATGCATTCCGCACAAAAGCAAGAAAGAACGACATTTTCTCCGAGAAAAAATACACTTTCTAAACTTAGTGATCATACAGGCACTTTTGGAGGAAATTGTGCCCTCTTGAGCCTGAGCGCACTTCTATCTCTCAATGGAGGGCAGTTCCTTCTCATAGTTGAACACACTTCTTGTCCACAAAGGGAGTGAACTCCTTGTTAACAGAGACTATGCACTTATTTTTCTCAAAAGTTGTGCCCTCCTTGTTGTTAAGTGGACAAAATCTCATCTGGTAGACAAGACAAAATCTTCCTATTTTCAATGGCTAAATCTAGTAACAAACAAACAAACTAATAAGATATTTCTCTAGGTTCATTCTTATTTTATCATAAACAATAATAATGGTGTATGAAACCATTCATGATCAAAATACTCTTTTTCTCCTCATTTTACAAAGATCACATCAATAAGACCCTCCCAATTCCTTTTCCATAATTTATCCCAGATTAATACTTTGTTATTCAATAAACACCACATAAATCACCTTGGTTTAAAAAGACATTCAACTTGCAAATATACAAACACTACCATTTAAAAAGAATAGTAGATGATGTATATAAAATGGAAACTTATTTTTATAAGGGGAAAAACAAATCATAACAAATAATAAGTTTTATACGAGAAATATGAAAGTTTAAGAAATAGGTATATTTATTTATTTTTAATTATTATTTATGTGGAGATTTGACATTGTGAAGAATGATAAAATGGGGAGAATGGTTATTTTATATTTGTATTGATTATGAAAATGATGACTTTAAATTTAATTGATTTGATTTATAATTTTTGTTTTAAAGATTTATTTTAATTATTATTTAAATAAAAAGAATATTGTGATTTTAATGAGTTGAAAAAATATATATATATACATATATATATGAAGTTTGGCTATTCTATTATTGGCATAAAATTTAGATGTTTGTACATATGTTAATTTACTCTTCCAAAATGTTTTCCTTATTCAATTTTGGAGCTTAGGTGAATTACCATTTCAAGTTATCTCTATTGGGTTGTGTTATATTCTTTCCATGACCAGCCCATGTAGTTAATAAGGGGGTTAGAGGGGGGGGCAGAGCCCCCCCTTTGTTGTACTGATTGTGCAGCAGGGGGTCACAGGGGCGTTTGAGGGGGGCGAGTAGCCCCCTTTACAAAGTTTGGGGTAGTGCCCTGGGGAAAAAAATTTTGGACCCTATATTAGGTTGGGCGGACCTACCTATGGTTTTGTGCATGGCTTTCGCACATTTTTTTGTACGCGATGGTTTTCGGTCCATGGTATTGGATGCTTTGGCATGCATAAATATGTATTGTAACATTTAAAGGAACATAATGAAAAATCAATCTAGTAGTCTCGTTTTTGGGATCCAGGGGAAAATCTCTTTGTATTTGTTTTATGTGTTATGCTCTCACATTGTTTACTTTCTATGTTTTAGAATTCATATGCTGGTAATTTCTGTATTGGGTTAAAACCTACAATCTCATGTCGTCTTGTTATTTTTTCATGTTTTCCTAAGTTTCGAACATCCTTTCATCATTCCTATGTGTTTATTTTCCTCCTAGGTCAAAGTTTTCTAAGTGTCATCTTCTTATCTTTGGAAGTTATTGAGTCGTCTTTCTAAAGATAGGAAAATAACCAATTTTTCTTTGCCTTAGTGTTAGTTTTCTTCACTTGACATGCATTCCACACAAAAGCAAGAAATAACAACATTTTTTCCAAGAGAAAGCACACTTTCTAAACTTAGGGATCATACAAGCATTGTTGGAGGAAATTGTGCCCTCTTGAGCCTGAGTGCACTTCTATCTCTCAATGGAGGGCAGTTCCTTCTCTTAGTTAAGCACACTTCTTGTCCACAAAGGGAGTGCACTCCTTGTTAACAGAGAATATGCCCTTATTTTTCTCAAAATTTGTGCCCTCCTTGTTGTTAAGTGGAAAAAATCTTGTCTTGAAGGCAAGACAATCTCTCGCTATATTCAAGGGCTCAATCTAGTAACAAACAAACAAACTAGTAAATATTTCCCTAGGTTCACTCTTATTGAATCATAAGAAAGACTAATGGAGTACAAAACCATCCATGATCAAAAGACCTTTTGTCTCCTCATTTTGCAAAGAGCACTTATACAAGACCCTCCCAATTCCTTTTCCATTGTTTATCCCAAATTAGTACTTTGTTATTCAATAAACACCACATAAATCACCTTGGTTTAAAAAGACATTCAACTTGCAAATATAAAGCCACTACCATTTTAAAAAAACAACAGATGATGTATATAAAATGGAAACTTATTTTTGTAAGGGGAAAAACAAATCATAACAAATAATCATTTCTATACAAGAAATAGGAAAGTTTACAAAATAGGTATATTTATTTAATTTTTTTTTTTTTAATTATTGGACACCTAATCCTCTATGGGTTGGTGTGGAGTGTGAACAGCCACCAGAGTCCAAGAGACCGTGGAATATGGAATCGAACAGTCACTCCAATGTACTATAAATATATATCATGTCAAAATTATATGAAACTCAATGTTTATCATTCATATTCTTCCTTTGCCATGTATGTGTTTAACATGGTATCAAAGCGGGCATTCTCCTACCTTGCCTACCTTGCTTCATTTTGAGCTATTGATTTTGTGATTTCTATGTGCAAGAAATTTCAGCTATGAGTCCTACATTTGATGAATATCTTATCAGCTATATTTTAGTTGCATTCACTTCCTTAGTAACTTGCATTTGATGAATATCCTATCAGCTATATTTTAGCTACATTATCTGCCTTAGTAACTACTTTTTTACGTTCTGTCTATTCTAATGATATGCTTTTTGATGCTCTGTCCACTCGAAGGCCCTCACATCTATGCATCACTTATACACATAACATTCTAGCCTGCATACCCACATTGTTCTATGCTGGTGCGTTGGTTGAACTCTATTGAATCCCTATGCATTGAGCCAAGTCTTTCTTATCAATTCATTAATTAATAACCCATCTTGCTGCTGGTCACCATGGCAGTCATTGCAACACCGAAAATTGCGATTAAACACAACATTGATAACTCAGAAAAAAAAGCCGCTATCGCTTCAAAGATGAGCACCAGATATATGTAGAGATGTTGGGAGCCGGAGGTCCATGATCTGAACAACTCACCTGTTAGCCCCATGGGTATGATCAAAATGGGTAGCCCAACAACCATTGAACATAACAACATTTGCATCTGTGAAGTGGTTGGATTCATTTTAAATATTTCCTCCTGTAAATTCCCAAGGAAATATTCCATTATCAGAGCTCCAAAGACCATTATCACTCCCCAAACATTGAAATTCAGGGATGTTTGAGCATTTGTGAGCATGAAAATGATTTAACCAACTACAAGAAATACATCAGAAACATATTCATGCACATGATACTTCTGCCTCAACCCAAGTATAAAAGCTCCCATCACCATCACCAGTATATTTGAAAGTTAATTGAAGGGTTGTACATTTAACAAAGCTTAAGATTTGTGTTGATTTTGAATGAACTGCCTCAGTGGTTTACAAAGCGCTTTTAGAGCCTCAGTGGTTTACAGAGCGCTTTTAGATTGTTCCAAATGTTATATTAAATATTGTATAAAGCTTGTGAAAGGAGAAACTATGGGAGACATTTTGGTAATATCTATAGGAAGAGAATAGTTGAGACAAATCGTATACGGTACTGTCTATGACATTTAAAAAAAAAGTTCAAACATCCATCCAAAGTATGGCAAGTAGGTTCAAATGTCTGTGACCTATGCATTGACACATATTCCAATGCGTTGGTGTTTCATTCATATAGTTGAACAATCATTCATTGTCTATTCTAGTGTTGTCATATGCTTTGAAAACTGTATCGTTATATATATTATTCAATTTCATTAGCTAATGAGTTGAATTTTAGAGCATATCAAGATTCATTGAAGAGTGTGTAGAGAATCATTTTGAAAAAAAGGTTGTAGGTTGCAACTACTATAAATAAAAAAGGGTTTTGTGCAATTTCTAGCTTAAGATATTATTTATATGGTTGGAGAAAAAGTTGGTAAATACTCTAATCGATTCCATTGTTCATGAGATGGTCCAAATCACTAGGGGCACTCTCTCCGATATTCGAATTTGTTTACAAAATGCAAAAGAAAACATTGAATTTTTGCAGCTTGAATCTCGGCTACAGCAAGAAGAATTGTAAGAATGGAGTCATCATTCTGAATCTTTTTATATTCAGAAAGTTGAGACAAACTCCCATCATCTGCCAGAAATTAATCATATCAATGGGATTAAGATTGATTCAGATGTAGTATCCATCTCAAGAGCAGAGTTGAATGCAGAAGAAGAAATTAAACATACGCTTCATAAGCCCATCATCAGACCTTGGGAAGAGCTTGTCCATAACAAGTACAGAATGGGTCTTGGATATGATAATGAGGTTTCCTTTCACATTCCAGATTACTTAGAGGCCATCCAGTTTCAGAGTGTTGGATTCCTTCATGATAGTTCACCTTCACCTGTTCCAGATTATGCTCCTCCACATTCACAGCCAAAATTTGTTAAATGCCAACATTGTGACCGAGTTGTCCATATGAAATATCATTGTTTTTATATTCATCCATGTGAGAATTTTCATAAAACCACTCATTCTTCAAACATATGCTTCGAAAACAAGCCTCCTGCAAGAACAAAGATTCCTCTTGGATGGATCACTTCTTGGCAATGGACTTCAAGTTACAACAAAGAATATATTTCAGTCATATGTCAAAAATTATTCTAGACTATTGAACAATACTGCAATTGAGTTTTCTCCATCATCTCACCTTGTATCTGATGGGGGGGAAGTAATGGTCATCTACAAGCTTCAAAGCCACATCAAGCAAGCCCGAGCCACAACCTACCATACCAGATTTAGAGTTGTAGTGAGAGACAAAGATGCCCCTAAGCATACCTTTAACTGGTGATCAACCTTAAACCATCTATATGGGGTTGAGACATCTCTTCAAAAGAATTGGGGACACTTCCCCTGAAATAAGACTTCAACTTATTTCCACTTTTGGAAGAGTTCCAGGAATTGCGTTAAGCATTCAAGAGTTGTTGGTCATCCTTAAACCATCACAAGTTGAGACCTCCCTTTTCAGGTTGATGTTCTCCCTCTTTATGCAGGGTGAGATCTCCCTTTCAAGGTTGAAGGTTTCCCTCTTCAAAACATGAGTAACACTTCCTCTAGTGGAAGAACTTAGCTTCATGCCAGATTTGGAAGAGTTTCGGGAACTGTACTAAGCATTCTAGTGTTGGTGGTCATCCTTAAACCACCCCCATTATACCAACATTTCAGAGAGCACATTTAGCCTAGTGCTGCCATGCATTTTTTCACATTTTGTATTACAGCTCCTCTTGGACTCATACATACCCCTTTAGATTAAGGGGGGGAATGTTGGACACCCAATCCTCTATGGGTTGGTGTGGAATGTGAACAACCACTGGAGTCCAAGAGACCTTGGAATATGGAATCCAATGGTCACTCCAATGTACTATAAATGTATATCATGTCAATAATATATGAAATTCAATGTTTATCATTCATATTCTCCCTCTGCCATGTATATTGTTTAACAATTATTTATGTGGAGATTTTGAAATCGTTCCTGAATGATAAAATTGGGAGAGTTGATATTTTCTAATTTGTATTGATTATGACAATGATGATTGTTAACATTTTAATCAATTTTTATTTACTAATATTTTATTCTAAGATTTTTTATTTTTTTTTTTTAAATATAAGAGAATATTTTTGAATTTTAATGAGTTGAAAAATTATGTGTGTGTGTGTGAATTTTTGTGATTCTATTAGTTGCATAAAATTTATATGTTTTCACATATGATAATTCAGCCTCGAAAATTTTTTTCTTATTCAATTTTGGAGCTTATGTGAATTTTCATTTCAAGTTATCTCATGTCATCTTGTTATTTTTTCGTGTTTTCCTAAGTGTCAACCATCCTTTCTTGATTCCTATGTGCCTCTTTTCCTCCTAGGTCAAATTTTTCTAAGTGTCATCTTATTATCTTTGGAAGTTCTTGAGTCGTATTTCTAAAGATAGAAAAAGCATTAGATTTTCTTTGCCTTAGTGTTAGTTGTCTTCACTTGACATTCATTCTACACAAAAGCAATAAAGCACAATGTTTTCTACTAGAGAAAGCACACTTTCTAAAATTAGTGATCATACAAGCACAGTGGGAGGAAAATGTGCCCTCTTGATCCTAAGTGCACTTCTACCTCTTAGTGGAGAGCACTTCCTTCTCTTAGTTAAGCGCATTTCTTGTTCTCAAAGGGAGTTCACTCCTTGTCAACAGAGACTATGCCCTTCTTTTTCTCAAAAATGTTTCCCTCCTTGTTGTTAAGTGGAAAACTTTGCATCTTGCAGACAAGACAAGATCTCCCTATATGTTTACTAGTTGCAAAGGGAATGTTGGCTTCCTTTCTCTTCCAACTGTAGTTTGACAAGTTTTACACTTCCTTGCATATTCATGTGCATTCTTAAATATCGTTGGCCAATAATATCCTAGATGCAGGATTTTTTGAGCCATGGTGTTTCCTCTGAAATGTCCTCCAGCTGGTCAATCATGTAATTCCTGCATGACCTTCTCAACTTCAGGTTTTTCCAACCATCTTAACAATACCGAATCATATTATTTTATACACAATACATCATTGACTAATTTATACTGATTTGATTTCAACCTTAAAGCATGCTTTGTTTTAAAATTAAGATGCATAGGAGCATACCCATTCTTCAAATAAAATTTCAAATCAACATATTGTGATTGTTCAAACAAGGCATCACCATTCTGGCTCTCCATATTTTTCCCTCTCATCTCCTTCGTCAACAAGGATGAGACTATTTCATAAAATTGTAGGGTAGTTGCATTGCTACCTATTACAATAACCAAAATATCCCACAAATCTGGTAGAGAACAGAACAAACTGATGCACTTATCTTCATATGAAATTTTAATATCAACACATAATAACTGACTTACCATTTAAATGCATTTATATGTTCTGTCACCGAGTCTCCATATTTCATCCTCGGGTTATACAACGTTTTCTGTAGGAACAGTTTATTCACCAGAGACTTAGATTGGTACAAAGTCCCTAACTTGTCCCACAAAGCCTTCACCGTAGCTTCCCCTGATACATTCAGCAATACTAAATCCGAGACACATAATCGTATTGTGCTCTTTTCCTTCTGATCCAACTTCTTACATTCTTCATTGGACACTCCCGTTGGTTTAGTACCTAGATCTACCGCGATCCACTGATCTTTATCCACCAACAGATCCTCCATATTGAGTTTCCACAACTCAAAACTCTGACCATTTGATCCAAAATGGATCCTAAAAACCCTCCAAGTCTTCAAAAATAAAAAACTATCGCAAAATGATGAAACCTTAAAAATGGTAGAAAATGCTATCGGGAGAGAAAAACATGAAGAAAAAGAGAAAACAGATCCTAGCGGAGGTCAAAAGAACTTTGCACAGGAGCCGTCGGAACAGGCTGATCAACAGTCCAGATCCGATTGGCATATCGCAATCAGCGATGGCAAGCAGGGTCTATTGGGAGCGACCATATGATAACTACGACAGTGATTAGTGCGAGTCAACGAGGACCATCGGTCAAGCGTGTAGATCGATGGCCTAGGTTAACTCATGATATCACATCGATAATACACAAAGGAGTGCTTACCAAAGGCCTGGGGACTATGCGATCTGCGATTGCAATATGTCGCATCACAATATCGCATCAGAGTGATACAATAGAGTGGGGCCGATACACTTACAACTTGTGATCCCTGGACTTGATGGGGTTTACAAATAAAAATACATATATTTTGAGTTCCTTAAAATGGAGTTTTTCTATGTAAAGTCGTATTTTCGTTAAATAAACGAAAAACAATGGAAATGTGAATGGAGTGATGAAACGAACCTGAAAGGGTTTATATATGTAGCAATATACATTTTGAGTTTCGTAATGAGCAGGATTTCGGATGAGCATCCGATGGTAAGCGATATTGGACGGGCTCCACCCCAACCCATACACTAGCCACCATGTGGCTTGGCGCCAGAAAGAGAAAAACTGCCTTTTCGGGCGGGTAATCTTCGTGCGTATAAGCCACCTGAAATCAATAGAAACCGTTGGATCAACAATCACTTGCAATATCACCCAAAGATGGATCTGAAAGGATTATAGGGCATGATTGATAATATTGCAGGTTCGATAAAAGGCATTTGGGTAGAGTTTTACAGTGTTTCTACGTATCTCTCTGTGTAAATAGAGAACGACTGTTTTGGGATTTCTAATGCACCGATGGTCCCTTCCATTACAAAACAAGTGGCCACCATCCCTGAAGACATTTAACAATGATTGTTTAACGCTTAGAGGGGATTTAATTGAATAGAGGCCGGGAGCCAAAGAGCCCGAAAGGGAAACTGAACAGACAAGTGCTAATTGGCTTAAAAGCCACTGAATGACAGAGACAGAGGTAAGCAGTGTGGATACAGAGAGGAGACAGAGATAGAAAGTGAGAGGGAGAGTTTATGTACTCAGAGAGACTTGAGGGATTCAAGTAAACTCCTGGTGCTTTGTATCTGTTGTGTTGAGACTCAAATTGAGCTCACTTTTGTACAAATCTACTCTTGAAGACATAATAGATAGGTCAACACTGAAGGTTGGACCAAGAGACGCAGCCCAGGATTTTTGGGTGAACTCCTTGATTATTTTATTGTGTTATGTGTGTATGTCTATTATGTTTCTCTAACTTCTCATTGTCTGTATTATTTGCAATCTTTTTGATCCATTGCAATAAGTGACATAGGAAAATCCATGCACATGATTCTGTAATACCTTAAATGTAATCGAAAATCTCATTATCAGATCAAGTGGTATTAGAGATTTAGGTTTGCTAAGGTTAGACAAGCTTGTGTTGAATTTTTGTATGCTAACTAGGTCAAAGCTCAAATTGGGAAAAGGAGAACTTGTTCTTGATAATCCAGAGATTGGGAGAGTCTATCCTCAGAGGAGAATGGTAGAAGAAACTCCACGGGAATCAGAAGCCCAGTTCATGGAAAGCTTTATGGCCATGTGATCCATGGTGGAAGAAATGTATAAGGAGTTTAAGAAAGGTCGAGGTGAAAGCACTTCAGCACCTCAAACAGATAAAGGAGCAGAGGAACCTCTTCTAATTGCCCATCTATAAGGCAAAGGAAAAGAAGAGAGGCCTTCTCCACCATCTACTCCATCATCACCATCCTCATCATCTTCCTCACATAAAACTAGCCATGAAAAGAAAAATAAGAAAACATATTTGATTAAATTATATGTAAATTTTGATTTGCCAATTTATGATGGATAATTAAATGCAGAAAAGCTAGATAACTAGATTAGACAGATTGATGTATATTACAAGGTGTACAACATTGATTTAGAGAGGAGAAAGATTTATCTGGCTAGCCTTCACCTTGGAGGAACTGCACTACTGTGGTGGGAAGGCAAGACACAAGCTGATATGAAGGAACATGGTAAAATTATTTCTACCTGGAATGAATTGGTTCCTGCCATTAAAAAAAAAATCTATCCACTAGCTTATATGCAGCAAGCAATGATCAGTTGGAAAACTCTTCACCAATTAAAGGGCCAAAGTGTACAAATTTATACCCAAGAATTTAAAAAAAGAGCTTTAACACTAGGCATATCTCTAGACTCACCTAAAACTTTGTTGAAGTATATAGGTGGTTTGCATAGCTATTTGAAGCACACCATTCTCATGTTTAATCTCACTAGCCTAGATGATGTATCAGTTCAGGTTACACATCTAGAAGCTAGAGAAAAGAATGTGAACCCAGAGATTGGGGGATCATCAAAGCCATCTACAAGCAAGAACAAGGAATAGAAGAAGCTAAAATGGAAGGAGAGGAAGAAAAATGTTGAACATAAAGACAAACCTTCATGCACTCATTGCAAGAAGGATAGACATAATGACGAACACTATTGGTCTTTGCATCCAGAGCTAAAACCTAAGAATTTAGGTGGTAAGAAGAAGAAGACTGATGCTGCTATTCAAAAGGACTTGGGGTCAAACTCAGGTGATGAAACAACAGTCACAGCCACAGGTATAAAAGGTAAAAATTCTGAAGCATCTACAAGTAATTCTGCACAATCTATTGATAATGAAGATTGTTAGAGTCGGTTTGTTTAGCCCTCCATCAAAGATCAAAAACTCCTTTGTTGCATTTCATTTTAGGTGTCCCATTCAGCTCGATCACCTGCATTCCATTTAGGAGCATCGATACTCTGACGGAAGGGTCTTGGCCCCATATTTCACTCATGTCATTTACCTGCTGGTTGATGTCTGTTCATAAAAACAGAAGCATATATACTCTTCTTTTCATCAAGATTTTCAAAATGTTGTCTTTAGGGTTTCAATGTCAAGTAGGTCTAGGGTCTCATTAGGATTTTGTCAATAAATTCTTCAGAGTGTCCAATAATCACCAGCAGACCATGAGGATGTTCCTAATAAGTTTTCATTCCATAATTTTCATCACCAATAATGCTGAGAATGATTCTTCTTCAAAACTTTGTTTTGAAGAAGAAATCGTTAAAAAAAATTTGTGTAATAAATATGTAATTTTTCAGTTCTACAGTTTTTCAGTGCAACCCTGGTCATCCTTTGCCAAATTCCATGTCAGCCATCCCTGCAAAAAATTGCCAAGAGTTTCATCATTCCAGTCAAAAAATCAAAGGAGACAACCAAAAAGCAGAGTTTCTATTAAAAGTGGAAAGTGTCAAAGTGTAAACATTACAAAAATGTGTTTGACAAAAGAAAAATCAAAATCCATGGCTATATGAGATATTCTCCATTTTGCAAGTTCATTTGCATTTCAAGACCAAAGAGAAGCAATTCAAAGCAAATTTGTTGATCTAGTGTGCAATTTAGGTGAGTTTGGAAGAAACTTGGCCGACGCGGCGCATAGAGCAGGTGGCGCGACACACAGGGGAGGCGCGGCGCACTGGGAGTGAACGCGTAGTGTTAATTTACACGGGCGTAGCACATATAGTTAAAGGCCTAAAACAGCTCAAATTTTCTCCAAATTGCTAATAATTCACACGGATTTGCCAGGTAGATCCTCAATCATTGCATTTCATTCAAATTTGTGCTATGATATGGCGATTGATCAATGATGATAGTATAAACCCTACCATGTCAAAGTTCTCATATAAAGATGGTTGCCTAGGGTTTTAAAAAACAATTTACCACCAAGTTGCTCTTTCCATCATTCCCTTCTCCCTCATTCCATTTCTCCCTGATTTCATTCTCCCCCCCCAAAAAAAACATTACTAAACCCCTATCCCTAATTTCCTTCCACACATTTCCAAATGTAAAAACCCCAAACCCAACCCTATACATCAAACCCCTCAAACCCTCCTACATTTCCCTAACAAATTTGTCCCAATAGTCCCTAATCCCTTGCTATTTTCCCCCTTCCTAACAGTCCTTTGTTTCATGTTTTCCCCTTGGTGACAGAGGTTAAGCACATCACTAAAGGGCAGTCAAAATAGTTTCATTCACCAACATCTATTTCTCCAAGGCAGTTTGTATAGCAGCAGTTATGTCATCCAATCATTCATCTGATTATGAAGTGGAGACCCAAAGTGACTCACCCATGGAGGGACATCCACCTTGGAGGCTTCATAAAGGTGGCAGACATGTTAAAGAAGAACCAAACACCCTTATAGAATTTCAGGCCTGCCCTCTTTCCATCTCTTATTTCCAATTTCAACCATGTTATGAATTTTGTGAGAAGGTTGCTACTGTTCAAGTACATCATGAGTTGGATCGCTTATTTGTACTGCATTTACATGGTGATCAAGTTACTTTTGCAGCTGTCACTTTCACACTTACACTAGATTCTATCTCATTAGCAACTGGCATACCTAACATTGGCGAGCCATCGAACAAGAGGCAAAATATTGACCGGCAGCATTATGAGCCATATATTAAACCCAGTTTCCTGAGGCAGTTAAAGAGAGTGTTCCCTTTTCGATATCTCAAAGATGAATATGATCCACTAATGAAATTAATCATGAAGTATTTCAGCTGTGAAGGTCGTTTCTCCCGATTATATGCATATCACATTAGGTTGCTAATGCATTTCACCTGGGTACAGATGATGAACATCCCTTATTTCATATGCCGAAACATAGAAAGGACGACCGTACTCGTGTAGCACAAGACCCCTCAACAACAGTTCAACAGTATTTTCCATTTTGCTCTCATCAAGATTTTGGTGGTTCATCAGCTTGGATTACAGGGCATCACTTGGGATGATTTCATCTCTCGTGACTTTTTCAAATCTTCACAAGGACCTTCAAAGGTTGGGCATGAGATTGGTGGACCCTCTCATCAGAATGAAGGCCATGATTCACACACTGCTACTATACCGGTTTTCATTACTTATCAGAAGGGCACGAGGCAGTTATTTGCAACAGCAAAGCGAGTGT